>VXAC01006849.1:216-14969 GCA_013399225.1 Rhipidura dahli | reverse complement strand
GCGGGGGTGGGAGGTGATGGGTGGCCGTGGGTGGCCGCTGTCCACGATGCACCTGGCACGGGCTGAGCTCCCAGCAATGCCAAGGGCGGCTCTGGCCTCCACAGGGCCTGGGCTGTCCCCGGAGCAAGGGTGACATTCTCACCTTCCCGGCTTTTATTTTCTCCGGGCCCCCCTCCCCACCCTGGCACCTGCCCAGACCATCCCAGTCCATCCCAGTCCATGACCTGCAGCCGCCACCTGCCCGCTGCTGGCACCGTCCCTGGGCCGCCTCCTCTGACCTCCAAAGCCGGCAGCGCCTTCCCCGCCGGCGCATCACACACGGGGTGGGACGGGAAAGGCTTTTCCTTACGCAGCCCCGCTGCTGCCGGTGTCCCCACGCCCAGGGGTCCCAGCGGGGTCAGGGCAGAGGCCGGTTCATGGCTCAGGGCAGTTGGCCGCGGGTCCATCCTGGGATGTCCGGGAGCCGCGCGTGTGGCAGCTGCGTCACCGCCCATACGGGTTTCTCCGGTGGATGAATCACCCGGTGGCCCTGGCCAGGCTCGGCGGACCCTGCGGCCCCTGCCAGGGCACCAGCTGAGGCGGGCGAGGGTGTGATGAAATCCGCGTTTCGACACGGGCCGTGCCACCAGCTGCTGCTGAAGTGCCGAGCGCGGCAGCCTTGGCCCTTCCGGAGAGGTCGGTGCCACCTTGGCCGGTGGCAGGTTTGGCAAGCGCGGCACGGCCGGGAGTTGCCGGCGATGGCAGCTCTGGGGGGTGTCCCTGCGGGTCCCCACCAGCGCTGGAGCTCCCATCTCAATCCGCTGGGCTTGCAGGGCCTCGGCTTCCCCGTGCCAGGACCCTCAGGGTCCCATCCCAGGGCTGGACCCAGCAAAGCCCTCCTTGTGGCCTTGGGTTTGAGGGAGAGTTTGGGTTTCCTGAGGGATGAAGGCTCCTGCCCAAGTCAGCGCTGGGGCTCTAGCTCCTGCTTGCTCCCAGCATGGGTCTGGCCCCAAACCCTGCAGCTGTGCCTGGGGGAGGGGGTGTGGGGTCCCCCTCTGCCTTGGGGAGGTGGCAGGGACACTGTCTGTCACCACGGGGTCATTCTTGTGCCAGGAGTGCTGGGTTCTGCGGGGTCCCCGTGGGGTCACAGAGCTGCTTTGGGGGGGTCCGTGTGGGTCCTCGGCCAGGACCCCCCACAGTGTCACCCCAGGCTGGTGGCACACGGTGATCACACCTTGGCCATGGCTGTCCCTGGGGATGCTGGTGACAGGCTGTGCTCGAGCAGGTGGCAACTTGTGCAGCTGGGGCAGCTGGGCCTGGGCCAGAGCGCAACACAGGTGGCATCTCAGTCCTGGGGGGCTTCACTGTCACTCCTCACCCTCCCCAGCCCCCGAGCCCTGGGCTGGGAACCACAGGGAGAGGGAATGGAGGGTCAGTAGTGGGTGGTTACCACACTGGGCAGCCCCAGTCCACGCCAACGATTGACCCAGGCGCATCTTCTCCCCCTGTGCAGAAATGGAAACAAACAACCATTTTAACTTCACTGGCCTTTCCTCTGCACCCGCTGCCTCAGGACCGAAACCCACGCCTGCCTCAGGGGACTCCCCCTTCGCCCACAGCTCCCCGCTCAGCTTCCCCCTGCAAGGGAAAAGTAAGTGACCCCAGGGGGACATGAATTGAGGGGCCGCAGGGATGGCGGGGTCGTGGTGCTGGAGGGGACACAGGGATGGAAGGGCCGCAGGGACAGAGGTCCCGCAGGGATGGAGGGGCCGTGGCCGGCGGCAGCTCCAGTGCATGGGGCCAGGGCCGGGGTCTGCACGTCCCCGCCGCCGCCTTGGCCTAGAAAAGCAGCCGCGCCGGCACAGGGGCCGTGCGTGGATTTGGCCGGTCAGCTGATCCGGCACAGCCCTGCCAAGCGCTCGGCTAATCCCCGGCGTCCTGTGGTGCTCGGCCCGGTGCCGGCAGAGCCCGTGGCAGAGCCGGTTTGGCAAACGGGGACCGTGTGGCTCCCCCGCCGCGGCTGTCCAGGCACGGGGGGGCTCGGGCACGAGCAGGACTTTGGCAGCTGCCCAGCCTGGTCATTGATCCATCCTCAAACGCGCTGCCCGTGCTGGAGAGACCCCGCGACACTGACCCGGCCGTGCCTCTGCTCCCTCGCAGGTCTGAACGGGGGCATGAATGTCAATGGCTTCTCTACTGTATCGCACCCCGGTACTTCAGGGACGTTCTCGCCCGGCTCCGTGCCCGCCGGGGCCCAGCCCCTCCGTGCCTACGACTGCCTGTGGGACTACTCGCCCTACGCGCCTGCTGGCGGCCTCAAGGACGGGGGCCCGGCCACCCTCGGACAGTTCCCCCTCAACGGTGTGGCCGGAGGGTCCCGGCCGGCGTCGCCGGGGCACGGCACCAACCTGCGGGCGGCCGGACAGGAGTTCTGGGGCAACGGCACCACTGGGCCCATGGGGCTGAACTTCGACTCGCAGGAGCTCTACGACTCCTTCCACGACCAGAGCTTCGAGCTGATGCAGAACGGGCCCGACGGCTTCTACGCGGCGGGTCAGTCCTCACCCATCCTGAGCTCGGACACGCAGCCCTTCCCGCTGGCTCCGGACAAGCCGGACCCCGGCCAGGGAGACGCTGACGGTGCAGCCAAAGAGATGCCCACCAGCATCGCGGAGAACGGGGGTGGGCTGGTGGGCAGCCAGGAGCTGGAGGAGGCACAGCCAGGTAGGAGCCCGGGAGGGCTGGCAGAACTCTGCATGCGGCGCTGGGTCCCAGTCGAGTTGGGCATCACATTCCTTGGGTAATCCCAGCTGCTCTGACCCGCCTGCCCAGTGTCCTCGATGGGGTTTAGCTGGTCACAGCTTGGAGCAGGCGCTGGGATCTCGTAAAACCAGGCTGGGCACAGCCCAGGGTGTCACCGCCCGGTGCCGTGGAGGGCTGGGGAGCAGCAGCGGGGATCCCCCGGGTCTGTCACCGCCACGTCTCAGGCTCTGTTTTTCGGTCGATTGTTCCCTTCAGACCTGAAGATCTGCAGCTACAACGGAGCTGCCGCCGGCGCAGGGTCGCTGGGGCCGGAGGGGCCCGTCCTGGCGCCCAGGGACAGCGGGTGCCTGGGGGACGCGTCGCCCATCGCTCCGCGGCTGGAGGACGCGCACATCCTCAGCGAGGACCCCCTGGAGCCCTTCGAGTCCCTGGCCAGAGGTAGGGGGGTGCTGGGGACGCGGTGCCGGGGCTGCGGCGGGCAGGACGCGGGAGGCAGGGGGGGCACAGCCACTGCGTGGCCGCGATGCCCAGGAAGCTGCGCCAGGCCCTGTCCGTGTCCGTGTGGGGATGAGGCCGGTGAGGAGGCCCTGGATGAGGCCGTGGCCTGCTCCGGGGGCAGGGCCGGGCCCGCGTCCCTCCCGCGCCGCGCTCCCGGCCTTCCCTTCCCTCCCCTCCCTCCCTCCCTCCCTGCCTTCCTCCGCGGCCTTCCCAGCTCCGTGACGAGGCGGTTCCTCAGCGCCTGAACTTCCGCGCTGCTGAACATCGCCACGGCCATTTTGGGCTCCTCCGCTTCCCAGAGGAGGAGGCGGGGCTGGGGGGGCCCAAATTCCTTTAACCCCTCTGCTGCCGGAGCCTTTCCGACCACTCCACCACCCCCCGTACCCCCGGAGCGGAGATGTGGGTCCGCGTGTCCCCAGCGCTCACCCCCCTTCCCCAGACCCCGGCACGGGCGACCTGTACACGATGGACGACTCGCAGCTGGTGGGCGACAAATCCTCCCTGGAGGAGCCCCCCGACCTGGCCGCCAGCCCCCCGCTCCACGCCGGCCCCTTCAGCCTGCTGCCCGCCAGCTCCTCGCCCGCCCCGCTGCTCGATGGCCCCGGCTCGCCGCCCGCCCTGCACGGTACGTGCGGCCCCGGGAGCGGCCGGTGTGTCCCCCCCCAAACTCCCACACACGAACACTGCACGGGGGCCACCCCACCGGCCTCGCTCCCCCGTCCCCTTGTGGGGACCCCCGCCAGGGATGAGCCCGTGCGAGCCCCCCGGGGGTGGCGGGGGCACCGCCGAGGCCCCCGGCGGTGCGGGGAGGGGACGCCGGCCCCGTGACGTGTCCGGTGACGTCCCTGACCTTGGCTCGGCAGGCGACGGCGTCGAGCTGAGCGGCGGCGACCACGCGGGGCTGCGGGACTCGGGGTCCCTGGGGCTCGACCCTCCGCGGGAGCCGGAGTCTCCGGGCCCGGCCGCAGAGGAGGAGGAGGACGAGGACGACGAAGAGGAGGAGGAGGAGGAGGCTGCCGACAGCTGCCCGGAGACTTCGGCCGCGCCAGGAGAGGGAGAGAGCGAGGAGACGGCCCTGCTGAGTGCCTCAGGGGCAGGTATGGCCGGGAGCTGCCCCCCTTCCCCACCCCGGGGTGATCCCCNNNNTCCTCTCGCCCGCCCCCTCCCCATCCTGCCCCACGGCCCCGGCTGACGCTGCCGCCGTGCCCAGGTGGAGGCGGGAGGTTCGGATCAAGAAGGGAAACCATCGCTGGCAGGGCGAAACCTGGTACTACGGCCCCTGCGGGAAGAGGATGAAGCAGTTCCCGGAGGTGATCAAGGTACCGCCCCTGCGGACAGCGGGGTGGGGGGCGAGAGGGGGGTTCCCGCAGCCCCACAAAGCCCCTAAATGCAGCTGCTGGAGGCTGCGGCGAGCCCGGAGCGCTGATCTCCCCTCACAGCCTTCCTCCTCCTCTTCCTCCTCGTCCCCAGTACCTGAGCAGGAACATGGTGCAGGACGTCCGGCGCGAGCACTTCAGCTTCAGCCCTCGCATGCCCGTGGGCGACTTCTACGAGGAGCGGGACACGCCGGAGGTGGGTCTGGGGGTGGCTGAGCCCCCCCTGTACCCCCCAACCCTTCTTTGTGCCGGGGGGTGACCCCAATTCTGCCCCACAGGGCGTGCAGTGGGTGAAGCTGAGCCCCGAGGAGATCCCCGGGCGCATCCAGGCCATCACGGGCAAGCGCGGCCGGCCCCGCAACGCCGAGAAGGCCAAGCCCAAGGAGCCTCCGGCCGCCAAACGGGGCCGGGGCCGCCCGCCCAAGGTCAGGATGGTGGATTTGCTGAGCAAGACGGACGCGCGGCTGCTCAAGAGGCTGGAAGCACAAGGTACCCCCCTGCCCAGCCCCTCACAGCCCAGCTCTGGTGGGATCCTGGCGCCCGCTTCATCTCCACCCTCCCTCTCTGTGCCCCCCCACCCCCAGAGGTGCTCAGTGACGAGGACAAGTTGAAAATGAGCAAGATCAAGAAGAAAATGAGGCGGAAGGTGCGGGGGCTCAGGGGCTGCTTGGATGTGGGGTGGGGGTTTCTCTGGTGCAGGGGGTCCCTGAGTGGCTCTTGTCCTCCCTTCAGGCCAAGAATAAGCAGAAGCAGGAGGCCAAAGCCCCCAGGGCCAAGGAGGCCAAGAAGAAATCCAAGGTGAGTCCGTGGGCATGAGGAGGCCACGGGGGGAGAGGGAGGAGGTGAAAGGTGAAGATGGATTTTCCCCCCTCACCTTTTCTCCCATACACATCTCAGGCCAAGGAGAAGAAAGGGAAGCCAGAGAAGGGCAAGGACAAGGCTCGGCCCAAGGAGAAGAAGGGCAAGGGGCCTCGGAAGGCAGACAAGGGGCTGCTGGCCCAGCGGCGCCTGGAGGAGCGGCAGCGGCAGCAGCTCATCCTGGAGGAGATGAAGAAGCCCACAGAGGACATGTGCCTGGGAGACCACCAGGTGGGCTGTGCCTGGGGTGGGGGAAGGCTCAGAAAAGGTCACCCCCGGGGAGCCGCCAGCTGATCCTGACCCTTCTCCCTGATCCGCAGCCCCTTCCAGCCTTCTCCCGCATCCCGGGGCTCGTCCTGCCCAGCCGCGCCTTCTCCGACTGCCTGACGGTGGTGGAGTTCCTGCAGAGCTACGGGAAGGTGCTGGGGCTGGAGCCGGCGCGGGACGTGCCCACGCTGGGCGCGCTGCAGGAGGGGCTGCTGGGGGTGGCCCCCGGCGCGGGGCAGCTGCAGGACCTGCTGGTGAGGCTGCTGCAGGCAGCGCTCTGCGACCCCGGGCTGCCGCCCTACTGCCAGGTGAGACCCCCTTCCCTGCTGGGTGAGACCCCCTTCCCCACCTGGTGAGGACCCCCCCACCAGGTCAGACGGGCCTCTTCCCTTTCCTTTCACCCCTTTTCCCTTCTTCCCTTTCATTTTCCCTCTTCCCTTATTTTTCTCCCTTCCCCTTCATTTCTCCCCATTCCCTTCTCTTTCCTTTTTCCCCTTTCTGTTCTCCTCTCCTTTTTCAATTTTCCTCCTCCCTTTTCTTTCATTTTCCTTCCCCCCTTTCCTCCTTTCCTCCCCTTTCCTTTTTTAACTCTCTTTTTCTACCTTCTCCTTTCTTCTACTTCCCTTCTTCCCCCATTTTCCCTTTCTTTTCACCTGTTTTTTCTTTTCCTTCCATTTTCTTCCCACCGCCTTTTTGTCCTACCTCCCCCTTCCCTTTTACCTCTGCTTTCGCTTTCCTCTCTCCCCTTTCCTTTTTCTCTCACTTTCTTTTCTTTTCACCACCTTCACCCCCCACTTTTTTTCCCCTCCCTTTTTCCCCATCCCCTCGCTGGGGCTGTCAGTGCCTGCAAAACTTGGGACAGGGGATCTTAGATTTGGGATGTGCTGCTTTCCCTCCTGCACCCTTTCCCTATGGCTGACCCTGTCCTGACCCCCAGCAGCAAAATTTTGGGGTATCCCCACATCTGTCCTTACGGTCAGAACACCCCTAAACCACCTCTGTGCAGGAACCCCCCCTCCCGGCAAACCCCCTATGGGGGCAAAGAGGGAACTCCCCAAACTTTTCCCTCTGCTCTGCCCCAGTCCCTGAAGATCCTGGGGGAGAAAGTGTCGGAGATCAGCCTGAACCGCGACACCGTGTCCGAGGTGCTCCGCTGCTTCCTGACGGCGCACGGGGCGGGCGCGGAGCTGTGCGAGGGGCTGCGCACCAAACCCTTCCAGGCGCTGCCCCCCGAGCGCAAAGCCGCCATCCTGGTCTTCCTGGTCAACGAGCTCAACAGCAGCGCCCTCATCATCAGGTGGGGCTGGGCGAGGGGGCACGGAAATCCTTGGGTCCTGGGTGCTGGAGAGGATCCTGCTGCCCTGGATCTTGCAGGGGATCTTGCTTCCCTGGTTCCTGCTCCCCTGGATCCCACTGCCCTGGATCCTGCAGGGGATCCTGCTGCCCTGGATCCTGCAGTGGGATCCTGCAGTGGATTCTGCTGCCCTGGATCCTGCAGGGGATCCTGCTCCCCTGGATCCTACTCCCCCACATCCTGCGGCAGATCCTTCTCCCCTGGGTCCTGCTCCCCTGGATCCTGCTGCCCTGGATCCTGCAGGGGATCCTGCTGCCATGGATCCTGCAGTGGAATTCTTCTCCTCTGGATCCTGCAGTGGATTCTGCTGCCCTGGATCCTGCAGGGGATCCTGCTCCCCTGGATCCTACTCCCCCACATCCTGCGGCAGATCCTTCTCCCCTGGGTCCTGCTCCCCTGGATCCTGCTGCCCTGGATCCTGCAGGGGATCCTGCTGCCATGGATCCTGCAGTGGAATTCTTCTCCTCTGGATCCTGCAGTGGATTCTGCTGCCCTGGATCCTGCAGGGGATCCTGCTCCCCTGGATCCTACTCCCCCACATCCTGCGGCAGATCCTTCTCCCCTGGGTCCTGCTCCCCTGGATCCTGCTGCCCTGGATCCCGCTCCCTCAGATCCTGCAGTGGGATCCTGCTGCCCTGGATCCTGCAGTGGATCCTGCAGTGGGATCCTGCTCCCCTGGATCCTGCTCCCCTGGATCCTGCAGCGGATCCTGCTCCCCTCCTCCCGGAGCTGCCCTCTGCAGCCACTCCCGTCCCTTGTGTTCCTGCAGTGAGATCGACAAGACCCTGGAGAACATGTCCAACTACAGGAAGAACAAGTGGATCATCGAGGGCCGGCTCCGCAGGTTGGTGGGGAAGGGGCTTGACTCACAGCCTCAGCGCCTTCCCCTCTGCCCCAGGCGCCTCGGGGGGCGTGGGGTGGGCAGGGGGACAGGTGCCTGACACCTCCACCTGTGTCCTGGCAGGCTGAAGGTCGCCCTGGCCAAGAAAACGGGCCGGCCGGAGTCGGAGATCACGGGGCTGGAGGATGGCCGGCGCCGGCGCAGCTCGCGCCTGACGGAGGACATGGGGCTGGAGATGGAGGAGGAGGAGGAGACCCGGGGGCGCAGATCCCGCCGGGAGGAGGAGGTGGGGTGCTCCGGGCTCTGCCGGGGAGGTGGAGATGGAGGTGCCACCTCGGGGTGGGGGGGGGGTCTCTTCCCTGACTGACCATCCCTTCCCCAGGCCGACACGTCCGCGTCCAGCGTGCCGGAGCTGGAGCGGCAGATCGAGAAGCTGGCCAAGGTGAGCAGATGCTGGAGGGCTGGGGGGGGTTCAGCCCTGCGTGAGGGGGTCTGCAGCCCCCTCATCGCCCCCCACTCTCCCCCACAGAGGCAGATGTTCTTCCGCAAGAAGCTGCTGCATTCCTCGCAGAGCCTGCGCGCAGCGTCGCTGGGCCAGGACCGGTTCCGGCGGCGCTACTGGGTCCTGCCCCACCTGGGCGGAATCTTTGTGGAGGGCGCGGAGGGTGAGCGAGGAAGGGGCTTTTTACAGGGGCTGTCCCAGCTGGGAGAGACCCTCACAGCTCAGCTCCTCGTCCTTCTCATGTCACAGCAGCTGAGGCGCTGGCTCAGGAACCCCCGGAGGAGAAGGTGTCCCCACTGGTGTCCCCAGTGAAGGAGGAGCCGGCGGCCGTGCCTGTGGCCAGCAGGACGAGCTGCCCAGCCTCGGCCTCACGCGCCCGCGGGCGGCCCCGGAAGAGCAAAGAGGAGCTGGCGCAGCACTGCGGACCCTGCCCCGCGCCGGTCAACGGGGTCCTGGAGGAGCCAGAGCCCCTGGGGCAGAGCCAGCACGACCTCAGCCAGTCGGCCTTCCTGTCCTGGCTGAGCCAGACCCAGTCGTCCCTGCTCAAGGACTCCGTCCTCACCCCAGCCAGCAGCCCCGGCAAGGGGGACACGGGGCTACCCCCACCCGAGGGCCCCTCAGATCCCATGGAGGAGGAAGAGGAAGACGAGGAGGAGGAGGAGGAAAGCCCCCCAGAGGCCATGGCAAAGCGGGGGCCCTGGTTCAACCTGCTGCCCCGCATGCCCTGCGACGACCGAGCCCCCCTCGCTACCTCCTCAGCTGAGCCCTCACAGCCTCGAGCCCCCGCAGCCCCCTGCAGCCAGAGCCGGGGGGGGGAACCCCCCAAGGGCTCAGCACGGCAGGTATGGGCTGGGGGGCTGCCCCCCAACCTGAGGGGTTGTATGGGGATGGGGGGATTCTCCCTGGGGAGGCTGTGGGGAGTGGGGTGGGACCATCTTCTTGAGCACCCCAGGGGTGGAGGATGGCACAGGGAGCTCANGAGCTGTGGGGTGGGGGGCTGTGGCATTGAGGGGCTGTGGGATTGAGGAACTGCAGGACTGGGGGGGCTGCAGAGCTGCGTGCTGAGGATCTGGATGTGATGATCTTCGTGGCTCCTTTCCAAAACAGGATGTTTCATCATTTCACCTCTGGTTTCTCTGACCTTCCCCCTGTCCCCCCCAGCTGAACGGCCTCCCCACCGACGACCCCACGGCCCCCCTGCTCGCCTCCACGCCGGTGCACGCCGGCCCCAGGGCCCATGGCGCCTGCCCCCGCAGCCGGGGCAGCCTGGAAAAGCTCCAGGACGTGCCGGGACAACCCAAGCGCCGAGGGAGACCCCCCACCAAATTCTTCAAGCAGATGGAGCAGAAGTACCTAACGCAGCTGACGGAGCAGCCGGTGCCCAGCGGTGAGAGCCGGGGACCCCCAGGACCCCTGGGTGGTGGCAGTGCCAGTGCCCTGGCGCGGGGCTGAGCTGTTGGCGCTGCCTTGCAGAGATGCAGAGCGGATGGTGGTGGCTGCGGGACCCCGAGGAGCTGGAGGCCGTGACACGGGCGCTGCACCCGCGCGGCATCCGGGAGAAGGCCCTGCACAAGCACCTCACCAAGCACAAGGAGTTCCTGCGCGAGGTTTGCCTCCGCACCACCACCGGTGAGTCTGTCCGGGACCCCCCAGAGACCACCCCCTGCCCCCCGGACTCACCTTCCACCTGGCATGGGGGGGCTGCTGCCTGTCCCCCCACCTCCAGATGCCATCTTCTGCCCACAACCCTGGGGAAGGGGGCTGCTCTTAGCTCCCTCCCTGAGCCCACCCTCTGCCTACCCAGACCCCACCTTCCAGGGTGGGGGGCTGCTGCTGCCTGTCCCCTTCTCTGAGCCCACCCTCTGCCCACCTAGACCTCATTTTCCCCCTGCATCCCTGGGTTGGAGGACTGCTGCCTGTTCCCCCCACCTTGACCCACCTCACCCCCCCACCCAGACCTCACATTCCACCTGCTCCCCAGGCTGGGGGGCTGCTGCTCATCCCCCTGCTCTAACCCCAAACCCCATCTTCCATCCATGCCCAGGTTGGGGTTACTGCTCAATTGCCCCTACCCTGACCCCCCTCTGACCCCCAGACCCCATCTTCCCCCTGTGTCCCAGGATCAGGTTCTGCTGCCTGTCCCCCCTCCCTGAGCCCCCTTTTTCTTGCCCCCAGACCCCATCTTCCACCCGCGCCCAGAGTCGGCCGCCGCCGCCGCGGTGTCTCAGGAAGCCCTGGCACAGTGGTCAGTGCCGGACAGAGCCTACGAGACCGACCTGGGTGTCCTGCAGTGGGTGGAGGAGCTGGAGCAGCGCGTCCTCATGGCCGACCTGCAGATCCGGGTGGGTGCCGGGGAGGGGACCTTGTGGGTGCCCAGGGAAGGGTGATGACCCCATGGGTTCCCTGGGAAGGGGGGAAGGGCGATGCCACCGGTGACACCGTGGTGACCCCATGGGTGCCCAAGGAAGGGTGATGGCACTGGGGTGACCCCATGGGTGCCAGGGATGGGTGATGACCCCATGGGTGCTGGGGAAGGGTGATGACTCCATGGGTGCCCAGGGAAGGGTGATGGCACTGGGGTGACCCCATGGGTGCCAGGGATGGGGGATGACCCCATGGGTGCCCAGGGAAGGGCAATGCTGATGGTGGCACCACAGTGACCCCATGGTGACACTGTGGGTGCTGGGGAAGGGCGATAACCCCATGGGTGTCAGGGCGATGCCGCCGGTGGCACCGTGGTGACACCATGGGTGCCCAAGGAAGGGTGATGGCACTGGGGTGACCCCATGGGTGCCAGGGATGGGTGATGACCCCATGGGTGCCCAGGGAAGGGCAATGCTGCCGGTGGCACTGTGGTGACCCCATGGATGCCCAGGGAAGGGCAATGCTGATGGTGGCACCACAGTGACCCCATGGTGACCCTGTGGGTGCTGGGGAAGGGCAATGACCCCATGGGTGCCCAGGGAAGGGTGATGACCCCATGGGTGCCGGGGAAGGGGTGATGCCGCCAGTGACCTCGTGGGTGCCCAGGGAAGGGGCGATGCCATCAGTGACCCCTTGGTGACCTCAACCCTGACCCTGCTGTCCCCTGGCAGGGCTGGACATGCCCCAGCCCGGACTCGACGCGGGACGATCTGCGCTACTGCGAGCACAAAGTGGAGCCCCTGGAGGACATCACGGTGCGGAGCCGGCGGGACGGGCTCCCTCTGCGCCGGGAGCTCACCAACCCCCTGGACCTGGCCGTGCTGCGGCTCGCGGCGCTCGAGCAGAACCTGGAGCGCCGCTACCTGAAGGAGCCGCTGTGGCCGCTGCACGAGGTGGTGGTGGAGAAAGCGGTGCTGAGCGGCCCCGAGGAGCTCAGCCTGGGCCCCACTGAGATGTGAGCACCTCACACGCCGTCCCTGAGCTTGGCCCTGGGTCAGGAGTCCCCTGGGAATGTGGGGGAGGCCCAGCAGGGTTTGTCCTGGGGGTGGAGGTCAGGATCTCCCACAGATGGGGTTCCTTGTGGGCCAGCAGTGCTGTTCCTGGGATAGGGATCCCTCCCAGGGGTATGGGGGTCCCTCAGAGGTTCTTAGGGTCTCTCTTGGAGTTGAGAGTCTTTTCTGGGGATGGGGGTCCCATGGGGGTCCATCAGGGTCCTTCTCGGAATGAAAGTCTTCTCTGGAGATCAGGATCCTTCCAGGGAATGTGGGAGGGGTCAGCAGGGTCTGTCCTGGAGGGTGGGGGTCTCTCAGAGACCCATCATGGTCCTTCTTGGGGATTCCTGGGAATGGGGATCTCCCCTGGGGATGGGGGTTCCATGGGGGTCTCTCTGAGGGATGGAGATCTCCCCTGGGTATGGGGGTCTCTGAGGGATGGGGATCTCCCCTGGGGGACTCCGTTGGGGTCCTGCTCGGGGCTGAGCAGGGACCAGGACTCCTCCCAGGGGCTGAGGGAGGCCAGCAGGGTCTGGGATCCCTTCTGGGATCACCCTGGTGGGGTTTGAAAGGGTTTCCCCGTGACCTACCTGGGGAGGCTGGGCCAGGGCAGGACCCCCACCCTGGGCTGAGCCCCCCGGCCCGGTCTGAGCCCCCCGGCCCGGGCTGAGCCCCCGCTGTCCCCGCAGCTCCTACGAGATCACGCCGCGGGTGCGGACGTGGCGGCAGACGCTGGAGCGCTGCCGCAGCGCGGCCCAGGTGTCCCTGTGCATCTTCCAGCTGGAGAAATCCATCGCCTGGGAGAAATCCGTGAACAGAGTGGTGAGAGCCTGGCACGGGGAGCTCCGGGGGGTGGGGTTCAGATCCCATCCCTGGTGGGGTTCTGAGCTCCCCCTCTGTCCCCCAGACCTGCCTGGTTTGCCGGCGAGGGGACGACGACGAGCACCTGCTGCTGTGTGACGGCTGCGACCGCGGCTGCCACCTCTACTGCCACCGGCCCCGCATGACCGAGGTGCCCGAGGGAGACTGGTTCTGCTCCGTCTGCGTGGCACGGGTAGGTTGGGGCACCCCCACACCGGGGTGATCCCAGACCCTGCTGACACCCCCACCCCCATCCCCAGGGAAGGTCTTGGTGTCTGGAAGAAATTCTGGTTCCCAAGAGGGATGGTGGTGGCCCCCATGGGACCCTGATCCCCAGGGGAGAGCCCCGTTCTTGGGAGAGACCCCCCCCCCCGATGGTCTGGGAGGGACCCCTGTGCCCCTGGGAGGGATCCCCTTTCCCAGAACAGACTCATGTCCAGGAGGGACCCTGATGGCCTTTGAGAGACCCCCCACACCTCTGGGAGAGACCCCCATCCCAGTGGGAGGACCAGTGGTGACCCCAGAGGGATTCCTATCCCTGGGAGAGGATCTGATCCCCAGGAGAGACCCCCACCCATAAGAGACACCCTGCTGGTGTCTGAGAGACCCCAACCCCCAGGAGAGGGCCCTGCAGGCCCCTACATTGCTGCGAGGGCTCCTGATCCCCAGAAGAGACTCTGATCCCCAAGAGAGACCCTGTGAGGGACCCCTGGGAAGGACCCCCATTCCCAGGATCACCGCTGACCCCTGGGGGTCACTTCGGGGCTCAGGGAGGGTGGGTCACAGGCAGGTTTGGGTGACCAGAGAGTGACCAGACCCCTTTCCCCCCCTCTCCCCCTGCAGGCAGGGNGGCGCCGCCCGGCCCCGCGCCGCCGGGAGGGGCTGCCCGTGCCCCGCTGCCCCCCCGGGGAGGCTCTGACCCCCCCACGCCGGCGGAGCTCAGCCCTGCGGGGCCAGCCCAGCGACCTGACCTTCTGCGAGTGAGTGGGGTGGGCAAAGGGAGGGGAAGGGGCTGCAGCAGCTGTGGGCACCCCCCTGATCTTTTATTGCCCCCCCCATCGGCCCCCCCAGGATCATCCTGCTGGAGATGGAGTCGCACGAGGACGCGTGGCCCTTCCTGGAGCCCGTGAACCCCCGGCTGGTGCCCGGCTACCGCAAGATCATCAAGAACCCCATGGACTTCAGCACCATGCGCACGAGGCTGCTGCGGGGAGGGTGAGCTGGCTGGGGGGGTCCCTCGTGGGGTTGGGGGTCACTCCGGGGCTGGCCAGGTCCCTCCTGGGTGTGGGGGTCTCTTCTGGGGTTGGGGGTCACTCCAGGGCTGGCCAGGTCCCTCCTGGGTGTGGGGGTCCCTCAAAAGCCTTCAGGAATGGGGTTTCTTCAGTGCTGACAGGGATCCCTCCCAGGTTTGGGGTCTTCTCCCAGGGATGGGGGTCTCATGGGGGCCGTGGGGTTTTCTGCCCAGGGGTGAGGGTCTCTCCTGGGGATGGGGTCCCCCCAGGGCTGGCTGGGTCTCTCCCGGGCATCTCTCCTGGGGATCCCATCCCCTCCTGAGGGGTCTGTTCCAGGGATGAGGGTCTCTCCTGGGAATGGGGTCGTCCCAGGGCTGGCAGGGTCTCTCCTGGGGTTTGGGGGTCTCTCCTGGGAATGGGGTTCTTTAGGGGATAATAATTCCCCCAGGGCTGGCAGAGGGGATCAGTTCCCCTCCCAGGGTTCCCCTCCTGGGAATGGGATTCCTTAGGGTTTAATGGGATCCCTCCCAGGGCTGGCAGGGTCTGTCCTGGGGTTAGGGGCTCTCTCCTGGGAGCTGGGGGTTTCTCCTGGGGTCAGGGTTCTCTCCTGGGGTTGGGATTCTTTAGGGGACTGTGGGGTCCCCCCAGGGCTGGCAGAGGGGATCGGATCAGTTCCCCTCCCAGGGTTCCCTCCCAGCGCCAGAATTCCTTTGGTGCTGACGAGGGTCCCTCCCGGAGGCTGGGGGGGTCCCATGGGGTGTCCCCATCACCCCCTCACCCCCCTCCCACCCTTTCCCCCCCCCCTA
>VXAC01006848.1:380105-390511 GCA_013399225.1 Rhipidura dahli | reverse complement strand
AAAAATCATCCTGGCATCAGTGCAGTGCTGCCACACTCACACCCTGTCTCCTGCCTTGTTACAACCCGGCGTGCAGGACTGGAGATGCCTTTTTATTACAACAAACCCATTTCCACTGGAATCCGTATTTCTTAGAGAAATGATGATTTCCCTTTGCTGAAGCAGCAAGGCAGTGACACGTTGCAAAATGTCTCTTTCACGTTTCAGACGTACAGCAGTCAGAATGAGAACAACGAGGACTACGAGATCCCTCCCATAACGCC
This sequence comes from Rhipidura dahli, assembly GCA_013399225.1. Lineage (NCBI taxonomy): Eukaryota > Metazoa > Chordata > Aves > Passeriformes > Rhipiduridae > Rhipidura > Rhipidura dahli. Next base: position 390,248 of record VXAC01006848.1, on the reverse strand, counting down.
TCCCAACCTCCCCGACCCGTCCCTCCTGCACCTGGTGGACCACGAAGCTGGATACCACTCCCTGTGCCACAGCCTCCCTCCGAACAGCCTGATCCCAGCCTACCCCTACCAGAACATGGACCTGCCGGCCATCATGGTGTCCAACATGTTGAGTCAGGATGGGCATCTCCTCTCCAGCCAGCTCCCCACGGTCAGTGCCTTTCCTGAACACTGCTTTAACTGCTTTGTTAAACCACCTTGTTACGTGTGTATTTCTATATCCCAGAAACCTAAACTTTCTGCATCTCTACATATTCCACCCAGTGACATAACAAACTTCTTTTTAATTATGCAGCAGCGATCTCAGCGCTATCTCGTAATTTGGGAAGCCTTTCCCAAGGCCTGGGGTCGAATGCAGTGTGCTTTGGAGGATTGCTGCCTGTCAGCACTGAAAGGCCAAAATTCTCTGAGCCCAGGGTTCCAACATTTCCCCTCTCTCTCCCTTTCCTCCTCTGTGTTTCCCGTGAGGAGGCAGCTGAGCAGAGAAGGGTGTTGGTTGGGGATGAGTTGTTTGCCATGAGGGGTGGGATGAGCTGAGCTGCTGCTGCCCACTGAGGCTGGGCTGTGTTGGCAGAGAGCGTGGTCACCGTGCTCGTGGTGGTGGTTCCAGGCTTAGTTTGGTGTCCTCCTGAGCCTTGTTAACCACTCAGGATCAGGGCAAGGGTCTTTTTCCCCCTTTGTGGAACATTCTCCCTGAACCAAGCAACACGCACGTCCCCTATGGCAAGGTGACCACCCAAAGCCCCAGCGCCCTGTGTCCTCTCTCTTGCTCTCTGTCCCCCTGTCCCACTACCAGGGTGGCACCAGCAGGAGGATGAGCATGGATGCTTCCTGAAGGGAAAGCTGTCCTATTGATTGCAGGGGGAACAGGATCCCTCCTTGCCTTCACAAACTCAAATGGCCTCCTGGCTCATGCCGTGGGAAGGGGATACCTCGCGGAGGTTCAAATGACTCATCTGCAGGGATGAACAGGGCTGGGGTAATGAAGTAAAGTGAAGCTCTGGGAAGAAACTCCAGGGCTAATTATACCTTACGATGCTTCTGCATCAGCAGCACCGAGGAAAGGTTGTGACTTGGTTTTGGCAGTGATATTGAGTTAATTCTGCTGCTGTTTGATACCATTTTCCTCTTTAGAAGCTTTAGCCCCGTGGTTGGTTTCCGACATTGTTTCTCTCTAAGATCATTGATTTTGAATGACACTGATATCAAACAGAGTTAATTTTACTTAAAGAGCATGGCTGGGTGCCTGGCCCTGCCTACCTGGGGAACGCTTGGTGTTGATTGCTTGAATAGATAAGGGTCTGAAAGGCAGTGGTATTTAAATATTTAAAGGGGATATTATCTCTTAGTCTAGGAAAATCCCAAGGCTTTCTGAAGTCCTGATGAGTCTCTGAGTTTCATTGTTAGTGTGTTTAAGAGAAATATCATGTTCTGCCCATCAATATTGAACAGAGGCATATTTCTATGGAATTAAATATTACTTAGGGCTCTGTGTTACCTTTTAGGTTCTTGGGTGATTAAAACATTCATTTCTGACAGAGAAAGAGTCAATTTCAGATGAAATATTTTTCCCTGGTTTAATTTAAAGCACAGCCCCTTTGCCTGACCCCTATTTTCATAACACGATAATTTTATCCTGTGTTGATTGTCTCATTTTTGAGAGGTGATATTGCACTTATAAATCACTTTCTAAAATACCTAAAGAAGAAAAAAAGAGGGGGATTTATTAAGCAGCTTCTCTGCGTCTGAAATAATTTATTTTGGAGTAGTCCTTGGGAAATGTTCTCTTTCTTACTTTATGGTACTGTTTTACAAATGCAGCGTGGTGATGATAAATCAGGGCTGAGCCAGAGAAGATAAGAAGGGGACTTAGTGGGCTGTAAACATAGAATAGAGAGATTAAGATTTGTTTGCCCCTTACCACGAAAATAAAGAAAGTCCGGTGAACCCTGAATTTCTCAGCTGAGAGGGAACTGAAACTGTTCAGTTTTGGAAACCCTCGGAGCTGTGACACATCCGCAGAGGTCCCGGCAGGAAAGGGATCAGGGAGGGAGCTGTGTTGCAGTTTTAGGTCACAATTAAATCCTGCCTTCTTTCCACTGAGTGGGAACACCTTCTGTCCCTTTTGGTGGGGAATTGAGTGTCCCTTTCCTCCAGCAGCATCCCACGAGGGCAGCGTTGGTTCCAGAGCACACCCACAGCTCCTGTTAGTGCTGAGGGGAGCAGCACACACACACGGACTCACAGAAAAGTCCTGGGGCAAAAGCACATTTTATACTCATGTGGTTAATACCTGATAGCACCTTCCAGTGCCTTAAGGGGCTCCAGGAGAGCAGGAAAGGGACTTGGGATAAGGGCTGGAGGGACAGAATACAGGGAATGACTTCCCACTGCCAGAGGGCAGAGATGGATGGGATATGGGGAAGAAATTGTTCCCTGTGAGGGTGGGGAGGCCCTGGCACAGGGTGCCCAGAGCAGCTGTGGCTGCCCCTGGATCCCTGGCAGTGCCCAAGGCCAGGCTGGACAGGGCTTGGAGCAGCCTGGGACAGTGGAAGGTGTCCCTGCCCATGGCAAGGGGTGGGAATGAGATGACCTTGAATGCCCCTTCCAACCCAAACCATTCTGGGGCTTGTTTGCCAACCCTTGAAGAAAGAGAGGGATTATTTCACCCAGGCAGTGCTGGGAGGCCATTCTGGGAGTGAGCTTTGCCTTCACAGAGCAGGGAGGAGGTGGCTCAGCATGCAGAGGTTTTGGGTTTGTTCCAGGACCAGCGTTGCTCATGCAAATGCTGGAGCCGGAGCCTCTCTCCCCTCCCTGTTGCTTTTTGCTGTAGCTCTCACAGGTTTTGCACACACAGCTATTTCCTGCCTTGGTTGCCATGTCTGTTGGTTTGAATTCATTAACAAACAAGCAATTCATGGTAAAATATTTAGACATCTTTCAGACTTTTGCTTTGAAAATATAACTTGAGCCTTTTTTGAGGGGTATTTTTTATGTCCCAAAAGAAAAAAAAAAAAGAACAAATCTCTAACTGCTGATAAGACATGAGCCAGGACTCACCAAGGGCCATAGGATTGGTATTTTTGCTTGAGAGCTCAGAAGTGAATAAAGAAAATCCAGGTGCAGGTTGCTGTCCTCTGTGTGAATCTCTTGTCCCGGGGTGTCCTGACATTGTCCCCAGACTGCATTAAACCCCCCAGTGCCTCTCAAGTGTCACTGTTGTAACGTGGACACGTAGGAAAACCACACGAGTCCAGGTCAGCAGAAAAGGTGGCAAAGCTGGGTGTTTAATGGCTTTTTCCTGAGGCTTTTATATGTTAGTTCACAAAAGGGAGTTAAATGGCATAAAGGAATTGGTTCTCTGGCCATCCACCCCTCGAGGGGATGGGCCCAACTCTAACACGTCCGTTCAAAAGTGTCTTTCTATTTGAAGCCATAACAATCTGGGAAAAACAAGTTGCAGGTGTGGATATTGATAAACAACTGATAATTTTGTTTTAGTTAGCTTGCATGGGAAAGACAGAGTTCTCACAAAATGCTAGAGAGCTGAAGAAATTCACTGCTGAAGCTTTTACAGCATCTACACTCAAGAGCTGGCCTGCTGCTCCTGTTGGGCAGGTGACCAGTTCAGAGGGAGTTTGGTCAGCACAGAAATTCCCATGGCAGGACAGGAGCCAGGCTGTGTATTCGCTGTGTGCCAGCCCCTGCTCCTGGCTCCAGCTCACCCATGGGCTGTCAGCTGGAGACCCTCATTGGAGCAAAGCAGCTGTGTCCTCATAGGGAAACCCCAAATCCAGCATCACTTCTGCTTCCTTGTCGCTGTCGCAATGCAGACACGCAGAAAAACCACACCAAGTCCAGGGTCAGTAGAAATGGTGGCAAGGCCCATTTAATGGCTTTTTGCTGAGATTTTATATGTTAGTTCTCAAAAAGTGAGTTAAATGGCATAAAGTAATTGGTTCTCTGGCCATCCACCCCTCGAGGGGGTTGGCCCAACTCTAACATGTCTGTTCCCAAGAGTTTTTCTATTTTAAGCCATAACAATCTGGGAATAACAAGTGCAGGTGTGGATATTTGATAAACTACTAACTTTGTTTTGGTTAGCTTGCATGGGAAAGACAGAGTTCTCACAAAACACTAGTGAGCTGAAGAAATTCACTGCTGAGGCCCTTTCAGCATCTACAGATCCTCATCCCTTCAGCAGCATCACCCAGAGCACCCCCAACACCACAACTCTGCACACGCATGGACCAGCTCCACATTTCCATGTCATGGCTCTTCACTGCTGTTTCTATCTCTTTATATCCTTCTTCTTTCCCCCCCATCTATGCTTTTTTAGAAGTTAAGGGATTTTTCAGTCCCTGAATGCGGTGCAGGGGGCTGCAGAGCAGGGAAGCAGGGAGGGATGGACAAAAGCAAGCAAAGAGATGGCACAGGATGTGGTGTGTGAAGAACTGCTGGAAGTGGGTGTGGGAGGGCTGGGGAGGAGGCAGGGCTGGCACATTTGGGGAAGGTAGTTTTATTTTTTTGTGTTGATGACAAGAAGCAGACAATTCTTACTACAATGGATTTTTTTTTTCTCTACTGATCTCTCTTTTCCCATGGGAAAAAAGGAAGGGAAGGGAAAGAGGAGGAATGGCAGGAGGGAAAGAAAATGGGAGAGATGTGACTGTCACTGAGAAATGGGAGTAATTAGGGAAAAGTAATCAAAGAGGAAAAAAACCATGTTTTCCTTGGGAAGAGAATAGATTTGCTCACTGTGAACATCCCAGCAGTGTTACAGTGTGGACAAACAGCAGCTAAACCTCCCAGGGATCCACAGAGAGTCCTGCTGGACTGGGATCACACTGGGGCCAGGATCTGGGGATGGGGGGAAAGCAGGGGAGGGGGCAGAGGTGTGCCCCCATCAGTGGTGAGGTGGGTGCCCGCTGGATTAAGGAGCTGCTGGGAATAAATGAGATTTCTGAGTGGATTTGGCAGAACGTTTTTGACAGAAACAAAGGGCGATCAAGGTCAGAGCCTGGGAATCTCCAGTGCAGCACAAACCTATTTCCATAGGTATTGGGCTGGGGGTGCCTCTGCTTATCAGGTGGGACAGTGCTGGGCTGGGGGGAGCCAGGAGCCCCTGACTGGGGGGACAGCACTGCCCAGAGCCCCCAGCACTGCTTCAGGACCCCACAGCTGTGCTGCCCCAGGCCTGGTCACAGGATGCAGCTGCACACTCCAAAAAGAGGAGCCACCCTCCTCCCTCCTGCTCTGCCATGGCCAGGGGCAGTGTGGGCAGAGCCAGGTATTTCTGCATGTGGGAAGCATCACTTTGGGCATGTGGCTGCTCTCGTGAGCCAGCATGAGCTTTGGAGAGTCGGCTGGAGACACTGACACCTCTCCTTGTGTCTGCACCTTCCCATTGCTTCTCATGATGAGAGATCTTTGTGACTCCTTTGAAGGCTCTAACATTTCCTTCAGCTCACTGGGATGACTTTTTTCTGCTCACAGCAAGCTGGTGCAAGGGCAGAAAGGCTTTGGCCACAGCCTGAAAGGTTTTGTTTCAGCTTGTTGAGTGGCACAAAATTATCTGAAAAATATTTAAAATCCTCTGAGGCAAAAAGAACATCCATGGTATAAAATGTCACATTTCCAGGGAGCTGTGGAATGTGTCTGGGTGGAGGTGAGAGAGTAAAACTACTGTTTTGTGTGGAGTAATTGTAATGGGGGTGAATTGTAGAAGCAAGGTGAGTGCCACCCTGAAATTCCAAAAGTTTTCAGTTGACTTTGAAGAGCTGCTTCCCAACACAGCAGGGCTTTGCTGTGGAACAGAGAGGAGAGCCATAAAACAAATCCAGCCCAACTGCCTGTGTTCCACAAGAGAAATGGAAAAGTCACCCTTTCCCAGAGCTGGGATGTGCATTCCCGGGATGCTGCAGGGTTCCAAGGACAAGCTTCCCCCCAGTGCTCCCCAGCTCGAGGGAGGCTGTCCTGCAGGCAAGGTTGCAAAACCCAGATTGTTCCAAACCCCATCCAGCCTGGCCTGGGACACTTCCAGGGATTGCTGCTCTGGGCAACCTGTGGCAGTTTTTACCATACTCATTGTAAAAAACTTGTTATGTCAATTAAATATTGTCCTAAAAGCTGAGTTAGCTGTGCCAGTCTTTCCTGCTGGAAATCCGTGATGCCGGCAGGCAGAGCAGTTTATGTGCTCTGGGCAAATACTTCCGATGCATCAGTATTTCAATAATTTTGAATCACTGCCTGTTAAAATAAGTTATTTAAAATAATCCATATCCCAGTGCAGTGTACAGGCAGCATTGCCCTTCAAAGCAAGTTGGTGCTCTTCAGAAGAGCCTTTATAAATAAATAAACCAACAAGAGCATTGGTCGGGTCACCAGCAGCAAAAACTTCCCTGAGTTGCCCTTGTTTCAGTCCTGGATAAGTTTTCACTGGCAATTTTGTGTTGTGAGCTTTAAGGTTTTGACTAATTTGGCTTTCTGCTTATTAATGGTTCAGTATTTAAAAACTAAACTCCTAAACATGAGGTGGAAAATAGTAATAACACAACCCTACATGAAGGGTTCTTTGTATTAAGCAGAGCCCTGTTTGCAATTCCCTGCTAGTGTTTTTCTCAGAGGCAATAAATGAAAGAAATATGTCTTTTTAAATTTTATAAAACTCAGAAAAATGGTTTTAAACAGCTTTTCTTCACCTCCTATAATTATTTATTTTCAAACAGTCCTTCAGGGTAATGTTCCGTTTTCTTATTTCACACTCCTTTTTCTCATAAATGAACCATCACTTCAATAAATCATTATGAAAACAGAGACTAACACAAACCCTGAAAGGTTGAAAGATTTATGTAACACATTTATGTTTTCCATTTTCTCATTCTGGTACTCCACTGCTAAAGCTAAGCTAATAAAAGCTGCTATTAATATTTCTTGTTGCCTGGCAACCACAGAGAGGGAGTAATAGCTTTAGCTAGAAAAATAGATGACCGATAAGGAAAAATTCAATTCTTTTATTATCTCAAGGGAAAATGGGCTTTTACTGGAACATTATGATGTACGAGTGTGAAGTTGAATACAAAGGATATTTTTTCAGTTGTTTTTCTACTTTTAATGAACATTATTTTACCTTCACAAACTCGTTTAAGGCATTTGCCCCACCTACTTGGGAGCTTAATTTAGCAACACCCACACATGCTTCTGGCTTTAAGTATCTGTTGGCATTTTCACTTGGAAGCCCCTTCCCTCTGTGCCTCCCCCTGAGCTGGAGGGCTCTGTCATAAAATTTCCCTCTGGGTCAGAACCTGGGAGACAAGAGTCCCAATCAAAGAGTAAATTGTTCATGTGTGTGTTCCAAACTTGCTTTCTCAGAGGGAGGGGCTCGTGTGGAGAGGTGTTTTCTGAAGTTTTAGGTGTCGTGGCTGGGCTGTCTGTGCTCAGGGAGGGCAGGAGCGACTGCTGGTGCTGGAGGTGCGAGTGCAGAGCTGCTGCCTGGGGGCGGGAGTGTGGATGGATCCCTCTGGGAATGCCAGGACTGGAAATCAAAAACAGCCCTGGGAGAAGGACTTGGGGGTGCTGGTGGATGAGAGCTGGACATGCCCTGGCTGTGTGTGCCCAGAAACCCTCCATGCCCTGGGCTGATTCCCCGGTGTGGGCAGAAGGTGAGGGGGGGATTCTGCCCCTCTGCCCTGCTCAGGTGAGACCCCACCTGCAGAGCTGCCCCAGCCCTGGGCTCCTAGCACAGGAAGGAGCTGGAGCTGCTGGAGTGAGTCCAGAGGAGACCACAGAGATGCTCCAAGGGCTGGAGCCCCTCTGCTCTGAGCCAGGCCGGGAGAGCTGGGGGTGCTCACCTGGAGAAGAGAAGGATCCAGGGAGAGCTCAGACTCCCTCCAGGGCCAGAGGAGCTCCAGGAGAGCTGGAGAGGGACAGGGGACAAGGGCTGGAGGGACGGGACACAGGGAATGGCTTCCTACTGCCAGAGGGCAGGGCTGGATGGGATATTGGGCAGGAATTGTTCCCTGTGAGGGTGGGCAGGCCCTGGCAGAGGGTGCCCAGAGCAGCTGTGGCTGCCCCTGGATCCCTGGCAGTGTCCAAGGCCAGGCTGGATGGGGCTGGGAGCAGCCTGGGAGAGTGGAAGGTGTCCCTGCCCATGGCAGGGGGTGGGACTGGGTGGTCTTTAATGGTCCATTCCAACCCAAACAGTTCTACAATTCTATGAAAACAGGTCCTCTTCGGGGGGAAGGGTCCTCCCTGAGTTTCCCAGTCATCCTGAACACCAACAGAAGCTCCCTGTGGAGCAGCAGCCCCTCTTTTCACATGGCTGAGGCAGCTTCTGAGCAGTCCCTTGCCAAGCACTGCTGTGAGAGAATTGGGGTGATGTGAGCCAGAGAACAGCAGACCCCATGAGCACTGGGCTGTGCATGAGAGGAGGGAACCTGAGGAACCAGTGTGGTTCACCCCTGGGTGTCCCGTTTCTGAGATATGAGTAACTGGGGTGTCACAATACACTTTTCACACAAGGGAACTGCTGTGACAGCTGGGAAGCAAAGCAGAGGTGGGCTTTGCTTGGTAATGAAAGGATTTCTCCCTGAACAAGGGAAAGGAAGGAGACAAGGTGTCACTTGGTCTGCCAGGCCTGGGAGAGGGTGACTGTCACCTGCCAGGGTGGGAATCTCACATGGGAATCTGCCTTTTTTCCTGAAAACCTGTCATAGCCACCTCCCTGCAGGAGAACTGCTCCTCAGCAAAGTGCTCCCTTCCAACTCAAACCATTCCAGGAGTCCATGTCCAGAGAAGGGGATGCAGGAGAGCCTTCAGATGTGCTCTCACCCACAGCACCACATGGTACTGTGCTGGAAGGGCCCTGCACAGGGAGCCTGTGTGAGTGTGTGTGTAGGTCTGGCTGCAGAAATGTCTCTGCTGCCTGTGCCTCTTTTGATTTTAGGCTGCAAACTGGGTCCTTATCTCCTGCTACTCATGTCTTGGCCAGAAGCCAGCGGGTCCCATCCCAAGGTGTACCTGCTGCTCTCAATGAGCCAGCATCTCTTCTTCACTGTTTGCATTCCCCCTTTTAACTATTCCACAGGAATTCATCCTCCTAAGCTTCCCTTTCCTCTCCTTGAGCTGGTCACTCTCTCTCTGATAAACCAGAACCTTCAGGACAGTGAAGGTTATCAGCCATACAACCCCTCGGCAAGGGCACAGGCAGATCCTGGAGCAGACCCTGGGTAAGAGGGTCCCCCTTGTTTGTGCTGTGCCTGCCTCAGCTGCCACTAAGTGCCAGTTGTTGAGCTTTTGATGAGATACCCTTCCTTCCAGACCAGGGTGAATGAGCAGAGGAGGCTGCTGTACTGTTAAAGTTCTTTATTTCACAGTCTCATAGATTTCCAAAGGCAGAGTTCGAAGGGGGTTCATGGTAAGGCCAAGCAGCAACAGCAGCAGCAGGCAAACAGCAGGCAGAAAACAGCCTCTTCTTCTAATTGCAATTAATTAATTAATTAATTAATTTCTCTTACAGAAGTGAGATATATATTTGTTAATTGACCCATAAGATTAAGACACGACTCTAGTTTTTCTTTTCTTAACCTATCCTGGTCTAATTCTAAGAGTCATAGGTCTTACACAGGCATTACACAGGTATTACACAGAGTTGCGTATAAAATTTCTATCAGCTTTTATTGTTTATGTGAACACTCTGTCTAAAAAATGTGCACAGTATAGTTCTATCTATGTTTTGTCTAAAGTAAAGAAATTCTGTGAAAAGGTAACACTGCTGCAGCAAAATCTGTGTTTAAGGTCTCTGCTGCAGCTTTTCAATGTTTAAGGCACTTAGCATGTATTTCTATTAAAAGTTAAACATCTCTATTTCTATTTTACTTTGGTGTACCTCATGTACCTCATGTCACCCCACTTTTGGTGTACTTCATGTACCTCAGCTTATCCAGAGGTTTGAATTCAACCCCTGTGCTTTGGCTTTCCTCTGGGCCTGGGTCCAGAGGGGCTTTCACTCCAACAGCCAGTGACACAATTTGCTTTGCTCTACAGCACTTTCACACAGCACCGCCTGCACTTAAACCATGCTTAAGCAAACTGGTGTGGAGCTCT
>VXAC01006848.1:317439-380006 GCA_013399225.1 Rhipidura dahli | reverse complement strand
GCGTAAGGCGGAGGAGGAGGAGGAGGCTGGCTGTGAGCAGCGCGGGTGTATCAATGGTGTAATTAAAATATCAATTACGCCGTGTTGACAGCGTGTCGCTGTTGCAATGCGGACGCGCAGAAAAACCACACCAAGTCCAGGGTCAGGCAGAAATGGCAGCAAGAGCTGGTTTAATGGTTTTTTGCTGAGGTTTTTATATGTTAATTTGCAAAAAGTGAGTTAAATGGCATAAAGTAATTGGTTCTCTGGCCATCCACCCCTCGAGGGGATTGGCCCAACTCTAAGACGTCCATTCCCAAATGTTTTTCTAGTTGAAGCCATTAACAGTCCAGCAAAAACAAGCTGCAGTTGCAAATATTTATAAAATTGATAACTTTGTTTTAGACAGCCTGCATGGGGAAGACAGCTCTCACAAAATGCTGCAGAGAGCTGAAGAAACTCACTGCTGAAGGTCTTTCAGCACCCACAGACAGCTTGCCAAATCCCGCCCCTCGTGTGTGTGCGCTGAGCTTGGTCGCTGTGGAGTCTCCTCAGCGGGCCCGGCGCGGTCGCGATGCCCAACACAACATGAACCCCACGCTCACTAAAGCACAGCTCAGACATTACTTTGTGTAATAGTGCCACGCTCCAGAGCTGGTATCATGTTCTGGAAATTATCTTTTAATGTACAATTTATATTGCTGAGAAATGTCACTTACTTTGCAGAACGTCTTGCCGGCATAAAACCTAAGATTTATTCCTGTCGTTTTTTTTGTCTCCTCTGCCATGTTGATAATAAGAAGTCTACTTTATGTGCGTAATGCCTGTGTCAGTTTTGAAATTTGGGGTTTCATAAAAGACTGTGGTATAAATAAAACATGATATAAATTAAAATTATAGTGGAAAATAAAATCTCTGAATTACTGGAGCAGATGAGATGAATGCAGCATGAAGGAGGTTTTCAGAACAATATCACATAACTCCAGTAAATATGTTCAAGGAATGGGATGGATCTTTTTTAAGACCTGATACTGATCTCAGATGTGTTTGTCTCTATTGTATAGACATGCAGGTGGATGCCTGTTCTTAGCCCAGTCTTAACCCTTTAGGTTTAGGCTGTGTCCATCTTTGGGGTGAAATTTTTTTCTCCTTCGTAGCAAAAGATCCTATTTTGGCAGTTTTCCTGGGTGAGGTTAAAAATCCATTTTGCCTGCATCTAAAGAATTCTGCAAACAAGAACGTGCTTTGCAAAATGAACTAGAGATTTGGAAGAGTTTCTTTGGAGTCTGGGATGTGGCTTTAGGGAAAGAATGCTCCAGCATGGGCAATTCCCCATTTCCTGGTGGAAGATTTGTCACCTCAGCCCCAGGAGCTGGGGTTGGTGCCTGGGTGGGCTTTCCTCAGCTTCTTGGGCTCTGCTGTACTGTGGGATCTCTCTGCCATCTTCTTCCTCCCTATCACAATTTTTAAAAACACGGGAAATTATGTCAAAATTGGCATGAGGAAAGATAAAAAAATTGAACAGATAATGGTCATAAAATGTTGGGATTACCCTTGTCCATGCTGACTGATCTGGGGCATTGTGAAATGTCTTGGTTTTAGTTGCAGCAGGAGATAAATGATGCCAGATCGTGTCTGCTTAAAGACTGGTTGTCTTTGGTGCAACAGTTTTAGGTGTGTTTGAACCTCAGGGATCCCAATCCCTTTGGGAACAGTAGGTAAAGATAACAGTGATGTGTTTCCAGGGTCTCTCTGCCATTCAAGAGCTGGGTTTATTCAGCAGCCAGGGCTCTGTGTGTCCACCAGCACTGCAAAAGGTTCATGTGAGAGCTGCAGGCAGGATCTTCCTCCTTCCTTGGAGTGTTGGACAGGGCTTGGAGCAACCTGGTCTAGTGGAAGGTGTCCCTGCCCATGGCAGGAGAGTGGAATTAGATGAGCTTTAAGGTCCCTTCCAACTCAAAGCATTGCTTCTCACTGAATGTATTCAGCCCTCTCTCAGCTTATTAACCAGAAGCTGCTTCACCCTCCCTAAAACGCTGCCTTTGTGTCTTATTTAGTGCATGTGACCCAACGGTGCAGGTCATCTGAGGACTTGTTTTTGTTTGGGTCACACACAGGAAAACAGAGGCATTTCCAGGCAGGAATAATTCCCAAGGCATGTGTGTCTGCACCTTCTCCTGCATCCCATTCCTGCTCCCTGACCATGCTAATGAAGCTGAGTTCTCATTGCCACCTCTGGACTGACAGCAAGGGCCTGATGAGAGGAAAGGAAGGTGGTTTTGCCAAAGAGATGGAGCTCCCTGCATCCTCCTGGAGCTTGCACCATGTGCCCACCTTGTTTGCTCTCCCTTCTGCTCTGTGCTTCTGCCCTCTTTTCTCATTTCCATGAGAATAACGAGATGTGGTGGCTGTGGGCCTGTGCCAATGCAAAGAGCCTCCAAAAGACAAGTGAAAGGTTTTAATTTTCATCATAACCTCTGCCACACCATCAAGTGTTCACATTCCCATGGGTGCTCACACCCCACATCATAATGCCACATAAAGTCTTCTTTGAAGTGCAGCAGGCAGCTGTAAATAGAACAATTTTTTGCCACTTTTTAACCAGCACCATCACCTCTGACACAAGAAATACCAAAGTTGCATGTCTGGCAACTCTTTGCCACCCATCTTACACATTTTGGTCAACGTTGCAGCCCATCTTTAATTGCCCTTATCCCTTAGTTCAGTCATATTTATCTCGTAAATGGTCCCCCTTAGCATGTTATCAGGGTGCATTAACCTGCTCCAACAATTACAGTTACAAGGAGGGGCTGTGTAACGTTGAGGTTCATTCCCAATCACGCACATGGTTTGCTTTCCATTGCTTTTCCAGAAGTTTCAGCCCCAAATGGCCTTGCAGTGACTGGTGTTGGTGCCATTCCCGTCCCGCCCGGGGCAGGAGAGCACAAAAGGTTGGAAATTTCCACGGCTTTTGTTTCAGCTGTAGAAGTTATGATGACTGTTCACTGCTGTAGGTGTGTGCTCGTTGAGTGAGTCTTTTTTGTATCATTTAAATGGGAGCCGTTTTTAGAGGCAAATAACAGAAAGTGCTTACAATAAAGATAATGGGCTGTAACAGGCTTTGTTATGCAATGAGGAGATCAAAGAGCCACATCAGCCACTCGGCTGAGCGCTGGAGTGACAGGAGGCACGGTCCCTAATTGGTAGGTAAGATTTCCTCAGCTGGTAAATAGAAATGGTAATCCCAGCCCTTTCGGAGGAGTTTCCCCCTGCCAGTGGCCTCGGCAGGGTTTGCTGTGAGTGTGAGTGATGCTGCAGAGCAAGGGAGAACACAAACAGCAGTCCTGAGGCAGATTTCCCTTTCTTCAGCAAACACTCCCAATCTCTACCTGCATTTTGGGTGTGAATCTGGGAAAGTCCAGCTGCCAAATTCAGACCCCACTCCAGAAGTCTGGAAGCTCTGAATGTGAGAAGCACACCCTAGAAAAAGCTCCAGCAGCCCCTGCTTCTGAGTGGTACATACTGAACCACTTCACATCCCCATAGCCCTGAGAAATCAAAGTTACCATTTAAATGAAGAGTGCTACTTGAGTCCTGCCTCTGTGAAGAGGTGTGGGATGCAATGTCAAGAGAAATGATAATGATTGCTACAGATGCAGCTTGTCACAGAAAGGGAGAAATGTTTCTCCATCTGCTGCATGGCAGCGAGCCAGTTGGTGATGTTCTATGTCCGAGTGTTTCACGCGGGCTCTGCTGGCAGCAAAGCATTCCTTAATGCTCTTCCTGCCTGTTCCATTTGTCTCCCAGCACTGCAGAATCCCATTAGGAGCCTCCCATTTACACCGTGGAAATCGTTTGGTCTCCGCTGAGGGCGGCGCAAGGGAGGGAGCCGGGTATGGCCGCGATCCTTCGCCATCCGCGCAAATCGCCGGCGTTGTATTTCTCACTGACCTCTGCTCCTCACCGGGGATCCAGGTGTCCTGGAACCTGCAGCAGGCAGCTGGAGGACACCAGGGTGCTGTTGGAGGGAGGGGGATCTGCTCCCTTTCCCAGGGCTGACCCCGAGGTCTTTTTGTCTGAAGCCTGGCTATCAATTTGGAGTCCAAAGGTGGAGACGTAGTGGCCAACATGGGGAGTCCCATCCCACCAGGGCTGTGTTGGACATGGTTCCCCCCTCCATGGATACCTGTCTGGTCCCTGGGGAAATGGGCAGCAGGGCAAGTGTGATGCCTTGAGAGGCCACCTAAAAACAGAGCCCAGACAGGAGGAAGGGAATAAAGGTGGGGATTTATTGGAAAGGCCTTCAAAGGTACCCCTGGGGAGCCAGAGGCTGCTGCCCAGATGGGCCCCGAGATGGACCCTGAGAGGCCACGAGTTCTTCCCACTTTTATAGGTTTGGTTCATTTGCATCTCAGGGTTTCATTCTCCAATTAAAGCTTCAATTAATGATGGAATTTCCCCTCAGCTTGGCCCCCTCTCAGAGGCTTTTGGTTGATACTTTTTGGGCCCAGGAGGGGCTGGGTGTCCTTGGAGAGCAGCCCTGGAGAGGCTTTGCTGTGTGTGCCCAGCACAGAGAGCAGCACTGAACAGGGAACAGGAAACTCCAGAGTTACACACTGGGCACTGCAGGGTTTGAAAATATGGAAGTTAAAACCTAAGGCATCGAGTGGAGCTGATGGAAGGGGAAGTAGCAAACTGGGAGGAACATTCCTTCTTCTTCTGCTCCTCCCGAGGCAGAGGTAGATGAAATCAGGGCAGTTGGAGGTGTTGCCACAAAAAAGAAAGGGACTAGCAAAGTGTCAGGGAATGGCTGCCCTGACCCAGGACATTTTCTGTAGAGGAGAAGTGTTTTTTACCAATCTCTTCCATCCTTGATGTTATTTGGCAAACACTAAATAAAGCACTGATTGAAGGCTCAGGCACCTCATGATTTGTGGGGGTCTTTCAAGGTTTTGATATTACCCTGGATGCTCTGTTGGTTATGCTTTTGTATTAATGATGCTGGATGTAGGCAGTGAGGGATAAAACTGGAGGGTGACACAAAGAAATTGGACATATTTGGGACAGAAGAAAGGAGATTCACAGAGATGTAAGCATAGGAGGGAAATTGGCTGCAAGATTGCAATGACAGTTTGTTCAGCATTGATAAATGTGGAATTAATGCATGTTGAGGAGAAAAATATTTGCTATTCATAAAGGTTGCAGTGCTCTGGTCTGACTGCCAGAAAGCACCTCAAAAAATCTTGTGCAGGGGTAAGGGGTCGGAGGACAGGATAAACAAACTCATGGAGGGAGGTGGTTTGGAGAGTTGTACACTCTGTTCTGTGCTGGTCATCCCATCTCAGGCAAGAGAGAGGAAAAAAAGCAGCTCAAAGAATAGAAACTGAAATGATTATGGGTATGGAAAGATCCTCTGTGATGGCAGATGCTCAGTTTAAGAAGGAGGCAAATAAAATAACGGGAAGTATAAAAGTGCATGGAATATACAAGTGAGAGCAGCTACATCAGGAAACATCGTGGGAATTGAGATTTGGAATTTCAGAGCAATAGGAGGGATTACTTTTGTTTACACAGGTGAGCATAAACTCTGCGACTTGCTGAGAGTGAGGGTGAAAATGAAAATGGCAAGAAGGCATTTTTAAAATGCTTATGGATCTACCAAAACCATGGGGAGTTGCTGTAGTAGATGTTAAAATGTGTGTTGGTAGAGAGGTGGAGGTCGTTGTTACATGCAGTAAATTCAAAGCTGATTTCTGGCTGGAATTAATCTGAAGCTGGGAGCACCAGGCCCCATCTCACCGGTATCATGTCTCATTCCAGAAGGGAAGGGGTGATGGAATGGGACCATCTCTGCTTTGACCTCCTGAAAGCAGTTTACATGTACTGATTTTGACATAGAACATTGTTAGAAAGCAGTGACTGCATCAGCTCTGACTCCAGTGTTACATAGAAACGCAAGCAAAGTCTCATTTCCCTCTGAATCCAAACCCTGGATCCTCTTCTCCTTGACAGGGTAGGGATGGAGATTTGGGCACACTCCCAAATTAAACCTCATAGTATTAATAACTTCTTATTACTCACAACATTTTTAATACATCTCATCAACATCACCTTCTCTAATATAAAGAGAAAGTCTGTCCAAGTACTCTTTTTTGCAATTCCTACTTCTGCCAACCCCTTGGGGCAGACCAGCCTTTACAAAGCACCTCTTTGAATGTGCAGGACTGGTCTCTGGAAGAGCCCAGCTCCAGTTGTTAGCACAGGTTTTGTGCCCTTGGTGCAGAACATCGATCTGCCCCTGCCAACCCACCTGCTCCACCAGGGAAGGTTTCTGCCCAGCGCTGGAGACAATCCCGCACACAGCTCCAAGTTTCACACTGGTTGGGCTTTCTCGTGGCACATTTCCAGTTCTAAATCAGTTCTCTGTGGCTGTCCTAGAGACTCTCTGATTATTTCAGCCTGTGTTTTTTAGCAGCAGCCTGCAGACAGTTGGCCATCTGGTTGGCATTATTCTGGGGGAGGAGGAGGCACGTCTACCTGCAGGAAAATCACTTCCCTTGTAAAACGAGTCCTGTCAGCTTTCCTGTTCCTGTTGAGCTGAACTGAGAACACCCAGTTCTGCTGGGAGAAGACCATGGGATAGCTGGGACATAGTCCCTGCCCAGCTGGGATCAGCAACTGAAGTTGAGCTTTTGCTTTGATTTCCACATCTTGGCACCTCGATGAGGTCGAAGGTACCTGACCCCTCAGCCAGCATGGCAAGGCAGGTCGCTGCTCAGCCTCCACAGCCAGCTGGGCTGGGTTTGGTTGGTAGTGTTGGCTAATTCTCTCTTTTGGGAAATCTGCTGCTTTTTAAGCTTATGTTTCATGGTGGCACGGGGTGGGATTCTTGGGGTTGGCCTGTGCAGTGCCAGGAGTTGGACTTCAGCAATCCTTGCGGCTCCCTTCCAGCTCAGGATATTCTGTGATAGGATTTGTGGCTACCACAGCCTCACTCCCCTTACAGCTGCCCCATAAGAAAATACATGTGGGGTTGTTTTTGCTCTAACAGAGCTGAGGGTACAGTTAGGCCCCTGTGTAGGATGTGAGAGGTGAAAGGTCTGGAAATAAACCACATTGTGGAGCTCAGAGCTTCTGTGGTTACTGAGCAAATATTTGCTGGTGACAGAATTGTCTTCATGGCCCAAGAAGTTACTCCAGGGCTCTCCTGGGGTGTCTTAGATTCCAGGCAGCTGTAAGTGAAGAAGAAGGTTTATTTCAAGGCCTCCACACTGCAGGCTGAAGGATAGAAAGATCTGTACTTATGGGTCCTCTTAATGCCTCCAACCAATCAGCGTACTGAGAGGACCCAGCACTTCTTGCTCAGCTTTGTCTCCTCAGGGGATTAATTTCTTCTTCATCATCTGCCTGTTCCACCAGAATTTCATCCCCCTCATGGAGGCCAGGAGATGCTCTACAGCATCTACAGAGAATCTGAGAGTTGCCCTAAGAATTAAACCCAAACAGCAGAGACCAAGGCAGAAAAAAAAGGGGGGTTAAATCCTTCCACCAAAGCAAATACTGAACTGGTGGAGTCCTGGTTGTGCCAGGAACCCCTACAACCTGTTCCAAGAATACCACAGGGCAGATTAGACATCCCTGTCCCACCTGGGGAATGGCTGATTTTGAAAGTCCTTCTTTCATGTATAGTTCTGCCATGGCCATGCTGGCTTACAAGGCAGAAATCCAGTTCCTGGAGGGCTGGAAGCCAAAGTTCAGCATGGAGTATTTTGCCCTGGTGAGGAGATTGCATTGATGCCAAGTGGAAAAGCAGTTCCACTGCTGATTCCCGGGATGTGTGTGTAGCTAAGAAGCATGAGGTGAACATTTCCCCTGCTAACCCCGTGGCTACTCGTTTTACAGGCAAGATCTGCAACATTAAGCTGGTTGTGGAAGGCCTCCTGTGTGGAATTCTGCCAACAGGTCCAGCAAGTGGGACTTCTTTCAAACGGGGTTTTTCTCTGGCTTCTCACAGTCGCAGAGCATTGATGAAATGCGACCTGTAGAGCCTCCCTGATGTGGCTTTCCAAAGAATTTGGTGGAAAAGAGCCTGGATCTGCTCAGATCACACAGAGCTGCATTCCTGGGCTCTTTGCACATACAAGGGATGGTCTGTGTGTGCCTGTCTGCACACGTGGCTGTTGTGCAGTGATTTCAGGCCTGCACAGGAGAACTTCTCTCTGTGCCAACCCTGCCTTTTGATTTTGTGCTTTGCATCTTACGCCTCAAAAATCCAGGACTAAATTGAGGCCCCTTCAACAGTTTGGATTTCCTGATCCATAATGGTTGACGGGAGCTGGAATTCTCCCAAGTGACAGTTTGCTTCATTCCCTTTTGCTTTGCTTTCTCACTGAAGTAGAAAAGTCATATACAGTACAATGACTTTAGTGCAGTCAGCAGCAATTCAGCCATGCTGATTTATTTGAGCCATTCACCGAGAAGTCCTGCCCTGCTCTGGAAGTGCTGGTGCCCATGAATTTCATGTTGATTTTTACTGTTGTTCGTGACTGGTCAAAGGTTTTGGTTATTACAACCAGATTTTTTTCTGTTGTGTTCCCTGGATGATGCTGAACTCAGTTAACCAGCTGTCCTTGGAGGACACGTGGGTGGAAGTGGATCTGGCTGGAGGTTGCTGCAGTTTGGGACTGGGGTTCTTGGGATGATTTTAAATCACATTCCATTGTGTTTACATTCCTGCAGTGCCTGTGTTGTTGTTGCTGTGTGATCACTATAAATAGGTGTGAGGAAACAACCAGGAACATTTTTAGCACCTGATCGATCACTGGGCACACTCAGCTGCTGTGTACACCATGAATTATAATAACTGGACCTCAGTTACAGCTCACATTGAAGGTTCACTGGGGACAAATTAGAGGAATAACTACAATTATGGCTCTAGTAAGATGGGTTCTTTGTAGTCCATCATCTACAGTAATTTAAAAATGTGGATCATTAAAATCAATGCATATTGCAACCAGACCTTGGGAGCTTGATTCTCCCTCACACAGATGTGTCAGTCTTGTTGAAGCTGGGAGCCAAAGTTACAGGACACAGGGAAGGTGTCCTTTCCTTTCAGGGAAGGTTGGACTTACTCTTTCCTCCAAGAAACCTTTTCCCAATTCACTTCTTCCCTGTGTTTATCACTGAACAGTAATGCAAGTATTTCATATAATCATAGAATCATTTAGGTTGGAAAAGATCTCTGAGATCATCAAGTCCAATCATTAACCTGACACTGCCATACCCAGCACAAACCCATATCCCAAAGCACCCCATCTACACAGGGTTTGAACACTTCCAGGGATAGTGATTCCAACATTTCCCTGGACAGCTTGTTCTGATGCTTGACCACCCTTTTAGTGAAGAAATTCCTATTGTCCAACATGTACCTCCCCCAGTGCTTGAGGATGTTCCTTCACCGTGGGGAAACTGAGGCCACCTGATCACTGCACATTTAGGTGACTTCTTCAGTGCCAAAAAAACTAGGAACATAAAGGAAAGAAGGAGAAATCCCTTGCCCTGGAGATTGGTCCAGAGGCACTGAGTACAGACAGCACCCTTCCTGACTTATGAAAAGTGTCTAAGAAATAGAAGCTTACAGAGTCCTTAGAAAAAAAATTCTCACTGAAAAAAACAGGTTTTTCAGCCACAGCCAAGAATAAGATTCCCAAGTGCAGGGCAGTGTCAGTGTTGACTGTGGACTATAAAAATCCTAAGTTCTGAGCCTGGGTATTTTGTTAGAAACATTCCAAAGGTGTAAAACAGCACATTAAGAAGCCAGATTTGTGTAGTGATACCCAGGGTGTCTCAGAATGAGCCTCTCAGGTTTCTTTCAGAGTCAGAAGCTCTCCTGGAGTGTGATTCATTGAACTGTCTGAAATACCTTCCCTGGGATGCAGCAAATGTCTCTGCAGGGATTCGAGGAGGATCAGACCCCAGCTCAGATGCATTAACCCACATTTTGGGTGTCTGTGTTGGCACACGTGGCAATTTTTCCAGGAACAGTTTCATGCTGGAAGTGAAGCTTAGTAAAAAAATTCACATTCTGTCTTTGCAACACGCTGAAGAGATGTGAGCAGACCTGAACATGGCAAGGAGCAGCTGGAGCTGGGAGTGAAATCCTGCTCCTCAGAGGGCAAGGCAGTGATGGGGTGGGATGAGCAGGGGCTGAGGTGCAGGAGGGAAGGTTCTGCAGGGACAGGGGATAGCTGTGATTTGCAACCTCTTCAGCTGATACACAAGAAAAGAACTTCATAGAATCATGGAAAATAGGGACAACATTTGCCAGCTTCCAGTCAGCTGGCACCTGCCTGGGGTCCCAAGACTGCTCAAAAATCGTTGAGAGAGGTTTTGTGATGACATCAGCAGCTCTTTGAGGATTCTCCTGTGAATTTCACCAGGTCCCATGGATTTGTAGGGATCAAGCTGGAGCAGCAGGTCCTGCACAATTCAGGATCAGCTGGGAGTTGATCGTACTCACAGTCCTGATCCTCCAGCTCCGGGCACTGAGACCCCCTTGGTCCATCATCTGTGTTGAAGACAAGAGGCAAAGAATGCATTAAACACCTCTGCCTTGTCCATGTCTCTGTTGGTGAGGGGACATCATCACCCCCATCCTGGAATCCACTGATGTTATTTCTACACTGCCTTTTGCCATTAATGCATTTGCAGAATCTTGGCAGCATTCCTGCTGGTGTCACACGAAGGGACGTTGCTCGGTGCATCACCCCTGCAGCATTGCCCTCAAAGGCAAAGCAGCAGGACAGCACCCTGCAGTTGTGCAGTGTCCCAGTTTGGCCAAATTTGGAGGAGAATGTCCTCTGAGGGAAGGCAGGTTACCACCACCCCTCCCCACACCAGGTTCAGGAAAAAAGAAATTTTCCTCAGAGGAAAGTGAAAAACTATTTATTTAACAAACACACAGAAAAGGATAATAATGCTAAATAATAAAATCTCTCACTGTGGAGAGAAACCTGGGAAGATTTCAGAGCCCTTCTGTAGGTGGGGTCTCTCTCCTCCTCCTCGGAGCTGGGTCAGTGTGGGCCCCCTCCAGGGCCTCAATGGAAAATTCTCCCGGTGTGTTCTGATGTTGGAACAGTCCAGAAGAGAAGAAGAAGAAAAAAACCCAAAAGTCCCAGGAAAACAAAGTTCAACTCTCCCTCTGGAGAAAGGAGCCAAGAGCTGGCTGAAAAAGCCCGGGTGCTTCCTCCACGCTCTCGCTGCTGCAGCCGGGGAGAACCCAGAGCAGCGTCTGTGGCCTTGAACAATTGTTTTGAAAATCTTGCTCAGTTTTTTTCCTCTTCCCCCTCTCAGGTTCAATTTAAAGTTACAAACCGGCACTGGAATTGATTTCTAGAGCAGACGAGGGGATACACATATCATGTCACCCCAGGACATGCAGTAAGGGAGGTTTCCTGTCTTCACCTCGTGTTTCTGAAGGGTTGGGACACCCAAGAGCCTCATCTGCACCACAGTGCTGCAGCCCAGCCCTGGCTGGGTGAGCTGTGTGTTCCAGGTGTGCCTGCAACTGTGCATCAATCCCATCTGGCTGAGGGAGGGTTTTAAAGGGAAATGTTGACACTGGTGTTCACTAAAATGTCAATAACAAAATCCTTCCGTAGATCAGGAGTTTCCTTCCCACTTTCTCCCACATTTAAAAGCTGCCAAATTTTACTTTCAATGGACCATCCGTCCTGCCTCTGCAGATTCTGCTTCTGGGGTGGAGGCAGCCCTTGGAGCCATCAGTCTCACTTGGGCCACAAGATGAGGAGATCCAAAGGGAATGACCCATCCTATTTAGGGTGCTGGATACAAGGATTTACCCACTCCCAATCCTCAGGGCTTCAAGGTGAGCAAAGTGGCTTTTCCCAGTGTATGTGAGTGCAAATTGCAAGGCTGGGTGAATTGCATCAGAGTCTGTAGGAGCTCAGCCACCTCTCTCAGGGAAGGAGAACGAGCGCTGGATCTGGGAGCACAAAGGGAAACATGTCTGAATCATGCATTGACATCACCAGCAGCACTGCAGCTCTCTGACTCACGTCAGAGCTGGATTGATATGGTTACAGGAGAGCGCGTGGCTTTTTTAGTATTCTGGGAGAGCTGCTACTGTGGCAGAGAAAATTATTCATGGATCAAAAAAAAGAGGAAAGGCATTAGCTGTACAAAGTGTCAGGATTGTCTGTGTTCCACCTCGAGGCTGAAACGCGGTGCCAGCTGTGGTACATGAAAAACAGCTGGAAGAAACACCAACAGAAATGCACATACTAGTCTTGAAGGACCCTTGCAATTGAAGCCAAGGTATCCCTTACTAATTTATGGGGAAGAGCCCCAAGCTGGCTCACAGGCGAGTGATCTGGAACAAGAGCGATCACAACAGAGGAGTGGAACAGTCGGATGCTTTCTGTCACTGGAAATAAAGGTTGAGGTGAACAGATGATCTGCCAGCCACAAAACTGTAATTAAGAGATGCCAAAACAGCTTTTTGTCCTACTGGGAGGAAGGAAAAAAGAGAATGCAAAGATCACAGAGGAGATGGTGGTTCCTGCCGTGCTCACAGGGGAATACAGGAGGGAATAATTTTCCCCGTGAGGAACCACCTTCAGATTCCAGCAAGCAAATGCCGCACAGAACGTTGAGTCCTGTGGTGGAGGCATATGGTGGAAAAAGGAGCTGATACAAAATTACCTTAACGCCTGAAATCTTTTAGTAGGATCAGTGGTGTAGTGTTAAAGTTTGGGACAGGGTGAATATTGCCAGTGGAGCCGTGGGTGGTCAGCAGCAATCCCCTGTGTCCACGGGTGGAAGTAAATCTGTGTGTGGAGTACCTGTAGGTGTCTGGAGGAGGTACCATGAACCCATTTCAGGGTTAGGAACACCCAAATTCAGTGCTGGAGGAGAAGCATGTGTGGGCCTTACTTTCCTTGAAACAGGGGCTAAAATCCTTCAAACGGATCCCAAGCCACAGAAACGCCTCGGCCAGAAACAACTTTACAGAAACACTGTTTCGTTAAACTTCCTGCGGGCTTGAAGTTGCTCTCTCAGCTGAGCCATCGGTAATTAGCGTTTAAACACTCTCTGAATATTCATGAGCTTTGCCAACCCTCCTGGCAGAGCAAAATCACTCCTGGCATCCAGGAGGGGTCGGTGGTCAAGGCCCTGGGCAGGGATGTCTCCAGAGGGAGTGGGAGCTGCTGGGGATGCTCCGCCTGCTCTCCCTGCGCTCAGCTGGGGACACGGGAGGCACAGAGCCACTCCTGGGCACCGCAGCCATCCACCGAATCTCCTGCTGGGATAAACTGCCTGGCCTTTGGTCGTTCCGTTCATCCACGTGCTTAAATGAGATTAGCCCACGCCACACGGGGACAGCGATATCATCCCCTGAGCCAGCCAGCAGGGTTTGCTGTGTCCAGGAGAAAGTCCTGGCCGGTGGTCACTCCAGAAAAAAATGCCTGTTTTTTTCTGGGGATAAAGCAACAGCTGCTGTTATTTCCCACCTGGCAGCTCTGATCTGAGAGGGTGGAAGTAAGTGCACAGGAGGGAATATCTGAGTGCGGGGGGTTTTCCTGGACCTCACTGCACTGCACTGCTGGGAGCACTCCACAGCTCTGGAAGAGCCTGAACCTCCGATACCTTCGGTCTCATGTCACCAGCCTGGTTTGCAAGGGAGGGAATATTTTAATTTCTAATTTTACCCTGTGTGTTATGTGGTGCTGCTGAGGAGCCGCAGCCCCTGAGCCCCACGATGTCATTTTCACAGCGTCTGGTCAGAGCAGGATCTCTCTTTGAAATGAAAACGTTCAGGCTTAAAATAGAAACCCACACGGAATTGTACAGTCTCGTGAGAATGACTTTTTAGGGCTGCTGCTAAAAATGCCCCATTAAAAGACTATAAGGTGCTGCAGAGCCATCAGGCTGCCACGCGCAGGGATTTTATGGTGGCTGCATTTTATTTCCTAATTTTGATGGGCCAAGGGCTGGAGACCACAGAGCAAAAATCCACAGTATCTCCAGTTGTCTCTGTATTTCTGCCTCCTGTGCAGTGGGAGCAGGGCACAGCAAAGCTGCTGGGATGCCAGCTCGGACTCGAGGCCACCCCACAGGTGCCACCCCGGGATTTGGCCTGGGCAGCTGGGAAAGCTGCGGTGCCAAAGCGGTGATGTGGCTTTGAAATCCTGCCAGTCCACATGTTCAAAGCAACCAGGATGGAAAGGAGAGACGCCCAATATTAATTATGACTTTTGAAGCTTTGCCTAATTACATTGTCTCTCTTAAGACAACGACACAAATATTTATGAGTGGGACTTTTTATTCTCATTGTAATCAGTGACATAAATAGGTAACACCTTTATAAAGAGTTAATAAAAATGTGTCAACACAAGCTCCAGCACAAACTATCGAGCAGTGTGCAGTAAAACATTCCAGTGTTTATTGTATTGATTGAATATTCATGAGATGCCAATTTAAATTACAGTTCACAACTGTTGCTGTGTCTAATGAATAATTTAAACAAGTGTGGCCAAAGAGATTTCAACGCTGCATTAGCAAACTGCAAGGGATTAAGCAACAGAGAATTTATAATTAGCTTTGTATATCCTATAATAAATTCATTGGAAAGATGGTTTTAATTATCCCACATGTTAATTCAGAATTCAGTGCATTAATTTTCGATTGAAAAGTAACCCTTTCTTCCCAGATAATATATTTGGCTCTTCTTCATCATCTGCATCTCAAGAAGAGAGAATTGCAAGTATGGAATGGCTTAATTTTTGCAAATCTCATCCATCATGACACAGCATTTGTACCTCCCCATCTCAGGCCTGGAGCAATTCCTTTTTTCCATTTCCAGCTGGGGAAGCTGAGACCAATGAGATCAAATCCCTTCCTACAAGCTGGATCCAAGAATCCTGCTGGAGCTTCTCCCACATCTGTGTGCTGCTGCATATCCTCTTTGATACACTCGTGGCTACTTGGGCAATGTTGTCCATTCCTGGTTAACAAGTCTGGGAAAGTGATAAAAGTCTTTGGCAGTCGTCTCTTATAAGCAGCTTTAAGGTTTTGTTTCAGAAAGGAGAATGTGTGTAGATAACAAGTGTAAACCCCAGAATTTGAGCTGAAAGTGCTGCATTCTTCAGAGCAGAACAGGGATGGTTTTGTCTCTATTTGGAAAGTTTATAAAGAGAATTTTCAGGGGGAGATTGGCCCTTTTGCCCATGGGGGCAGAGGCTGCAGAGTCCCTGCTATCCAGGGCGAGGAGGGCACCAGCCCTGTGCCTGTGAGGGGCTGGGGGCTGCACTGACAACAACAGTAATGTTGGCTTTGCCCTCGGATAACAAGGGGACAGCACTGTCCTCAACAGCTGAGAGGCCTGAGCTCCTCATCAGCTGATGCTCAGCTCTTAGAAAGTGTGAACATTTTTTGTGCTTTCCCCTCCACCTGCTCCCCCTAAGCCATCCCTCCACCTTGCTGGTCGTCCCTAAAGTCTGTTCCTATGTGCAGACACAGTTGTAGCTCTTGCAGAACCTCAACGCTTGTGCTGAAACTCCCTGGCCAGAAAAATCCTGGCAAGTATTCCAAGGAACATAAATCCTTACACCTCCGTGAAGCCGCCCATGCTCAAAGCTTGTCTGGGAAGCTCCAAAGACATCTTGAGGCACACGTCGGGGAGGAAAGTGCTTCCTTTCCAGGTGGTTTTGTTTAATTCCAGGGCAGCAGGTTAATGAGATCGCTGGGATATGTGACTTGATCTGGAATGTAAACACGAGCCTGGCACGTGTCCTTGGTGTCTGATCAGATGGAAATGCAAATGTGGCGCCGAGCATGGTGCGCCATCCAAAATGTTTTGGTGGCACAATGTGCAAGACAAAATAACAATCAGCTTTTTAATTGAAATGTTTTCTGTTGCGTTTGAGTCCTGCCATATCCATCTAATCAACAGCCTGGCACCAAGGGGGATGTGCCTGAGCTGGAGGTGGAAGCTCCTTCGGGAGCATGGAACACCCAGGGCTGTCCCAGGAGCCACTGGCTGCGTTCAGGCTTCCCCAAAGACCTTAACTGCTGCTTTAGTGCCTCTGTCTTCTGGGTGACTGGAGTTACTTAAGTTGATGAATGGAGAGCACGGCAGGAATGCAGTAATGTTGTTGTTGGCACTTATTGATTAAACCTCAAGACTCAATTGATCAAGCTCCCCAGTGCCGGCATGTAATCCCAGGGGGAAAAATCAAGCTTTTAATGGGGTTATGCTTTACTCTTGGTTTACCACTTGGGGTTATGTGTTTTGGGAGGGGAGGAAATGTTTGTGATGGCCTGAATCCCTGCTGTGACCAGGATTAAATGGAGACTGGCAGTAGGAACACTTGTTATTGTGGCAACCCAGTCCTGGGCAGACCCAAGCCTCATTTAATATGGCATATCTCACCTCCAGGAGCTGAGTGTCTGGGTGTTAGAAGGAAATAAATGAATCTCTGAGGTGTTTGTTATCCATCATGAGGAAGCCCAAGAGGACAGAGACGCTGCTGGACTGAGCACTCTTCCCCTGGTCCCCCTTAATAAACTGCATTTAATCTAATAAACTGCATTGCACAGCGCAGGCAGTGCAGCAGCTCAGGTAGAGGCTGCTGCTGGAACCTAAGTGAGCACTTCCTACATCTGTATGGCTTCAATTTTGCATTTATGTGGGTTTTGGCCTGTCTGTGACTCGGAACAGCAGCTGCAGTTATATTGGCTGGCTGAGAAATGAGAAGGATTTGCCACTGTTGGGAGTCAGAGCAGAACTTGAGGCATCTGGCTCTTGTGGCAGGAGTCGGCGCTCAAGTTTCCCTTCCCTGTTCCCTCCTGCAATTAATTTTGTACATACAGAGTCATTTGGGCTTTTTCACACCTATTTCAAGAGTGTTGAGCATTTGCTATAATTAAAGGCAGGAAGATAACAGACTGTGCCTTCTGGTAACAGTTTGTGTGACGCAGCAAGGTCGTGGCACATCCTGCAGCTCTCGGAGGTTCCCTTTTGCAGAGCAGGAGCATCGCTGTGCTGATGGAGAACTGGTGTGCTGGAGGCTCAGTTTTGTCTCAAATTGCTCCAGCAGAGCTGGGTTTTGAAAATCCTCTATTTTCCCAACACATATTCAGCCACAGAACCATCCCCCTTCCCTGGATGCTTGTATTCCTGGTAATGGGAGAGTCTTATGAAACACTTATGACAAACTAACACAATAATCCCAGCAATATCTGGCTGCAGAGGGAAACCAAGTGGGGGCAGAGAGGGGGCAGCTCGTTGCAGATGTGCAGAAGAGCTGTGGTTGGTGTGCAGATGTGGGATCAGCACTCGGGACCCAGCTCTTTCTAATGCTGCAGGGTTTCTTATGGTGCTTGAGAAGTGGGCTGTTAGACTTTGCAATCAAAAAAAAAAAAAAACCTATTAAAATTCATTCACAGAGTTTAATCCCACTGGGATGAGTTCTCTATCTAGTCTTCCCAGTTTCCTGTTGTGTTCTGAAATTGCTTCTTTTTGCCTTCTTCTCCTTCTTCTTTTTTTTACCGCTCCACGCAATAAAACGTGGAGGTCTCTCATTACCTGCGAGTCTATTGCTTTATGTGAATGCAATATCTAAAATGTGTGAGAGGAGCCAGGAGAGACATAAAGCAAAGGCAAGCTGGGAGTGCAGAAAGTCTTCAATCAGCTGCACAAGCACAGGGAGGGGGCTATAAATGCTGGGGGAGGTGAGGGGCCAATGTTGGGATGGGGGAGAGTTTGTGGAGCCAGGGGTGAGCGGGGTGTGCCAGTCCCATGGCAGCCAGAGGTGCTCTTGCCAGTGTTAGTTTTTATTCCCCCTGAGAAGCAAAATACCTGGATTTACACAATCCAGCATCTTCTCCATCCCAAGGGAAGCTTCTTGCCCCCCTGCCAGGCTGGGCACAGTTCCATGGTCATCACCAGGTGGTGCCTGGGGGTGTCCCGGGGTGCTCTCCCTCGGGAGCAGGATGGGGAAGGGCTCGGTGGGATCCTGCCTTGGCAAGGACACACAGCAGAGCACACTTTGTCCCTGCCCATGCTGCTTCCACAAAAACAAAATTAAATTACTGGCCTCCAATCCACATGGAGCAGAACTTTGGTCTGATCCCAGCAGTTCAAAGTCTTGTAAAAAGGAGGCTGAGCTGTAACACAGGATGTTAAACATCTAATAGCACTGAGGATGTGGTAACCCACCAGGAAACAAAAACTCCCCAAGGAATCCATGTCAAGCTGAAGATGGAAAAAGCTTTCTGTCTCTAGTGTTTTCCTGCTTTCCTTTTTCCTTTTTTTTTTTTTTTTAATGCTTAAGGTTATTTACCTGACACCAGATCTCTGCTTCTCAGGAATTTATTTGTGTCTCAAATCCTGTCCTTGACCTGTGGGATGGCTTTGCTGGGCAGGTGATGGTCCCATGGAGTGCACAGCTTAGCAGGACCCTAAATTCCCACTCATGAACAAAAGGGCACCTCAGACATGTGGCCAGGGACCACCTCTAGCCCCACACATGATGTGCTGTCTCACCCCAGCCTTGGGAAGCACCAAGTTCTGTTTATAGAGGTATTTGTTGTAGAAGGTTTGAACACTGGCCTCTGACTCTGTGTTTCACCGGTATCTTTGGGATTAAAAAGTGAAAGACCAAAAATTAAAGAAAATCTGATGTATAAACAGGTCTGATACTGAAAGATATTTTTCCCTTTCTTGGGATGGCTTTGCCTCACCATTACACTCAATTAATGCAACAAAATTACTCTGTGAGACAGTTTTTCTGCTTCTTCATCCCCCTCGAGTGTGGAGACAGAAATCCACTAGGAAATTGTTCTGGGTGGGCTCCAGGGCTGGTGCAGACCCTCCTCAGTTCCCAGCACCCTCTTGGACCCCTCAGTCCCTCACCTTCACCCATGGAGGTTTTATCATCTGCCTGTTTTGCATCCTTTCCTCTCCACAGCTGGTTTCCCCTGTCCTTCCAATACGTATCTAGGGGGTGTGACAATTTTATTACAATTTATACCCCCCCATGAGCTATAAAAGGGAGGGGCTCGGGGTCTGCTGCTGCATAATTACCTCCCAGTGCCCATTCCTGGGAAGTCTGGCCCCAGCTTTTGGCGATGGTGTTATGGTGCTATGCCTGGATGAGCATCAATTCCCTTCCTCTACAAATGGGTTTTTGCAAAATCGCTAAATAACGCATTCAGAAAACAGGCTGGAAATTAATGGGATAGATTATTTGCAAACATGTTCACTGAATTATCAGGCTTGTTCTTTATCCGTAAAATAATGTACTTTAAAAAAAAAAAAAAATGGTGGAGTTTATTGAAGATGTTATTTACAGACAGTTCTCCAGCTGAGAACTGTGGGAGCACCGATGGAGCACATGCACAGCCCAGCTGCTTTTCCAGTGCCAGGGCCATCCCTCCTGCTCCAGACACATCACTGAATCCTGGAATGGCTGGGCTTAGAAGGGACCTTAAAAACTATCCACTTCCAGCCCCACACCGTGGGCAGGGGCACCTTCCAACACACCAGGGGTTTTTCCACTAGAACCAGAATTTTGCCTGCATTTTGCTGGACTGTCAGGCTCATCCCTGACCCTGGGAGAGTGAGTTTGGCAAAGGACACATGCTGTCCCTCTCCCAGTCCCCATGGGAATGGTCACAGCAGTTCCTTTCCTTCAGGCATTTCCCCCTAAGACTCAATGGTGAAGAGGCAAAACACCTGGAAAAAACATCATTGGAAGGCTCTGAGCACCCTGGTGGGGTGGAAGGTGTCCCTGGAAGGTCAGCTATGGGGTCTCCACAGTGCAGCTGAGGTGGGGAATGCACGGGCTCAGCTGTATGAAACAGACTCAAACTACACCAGGGAAGGTTCAGGTTGGATATTTAGGAAAATTTCTTCACTGAAGGGGTGGTCAAGCACTGGAACAGGCTGCCCAGGGCAGTGTTGGAGTCACCATGCCTGGAAGTGCTCAAATACCGTGTACACCTGGGGACATGCTTTAGTGATGGACATGGCAGTGCTGGGTAAGGGTTGGACTCAGTGGTCTCAGAGGTGTTTTCCAGCCCTGGTGATTCATTGTCTGCAGTCCAGGTTCCTGTCCCAGCTCTTTGGTTTCTCCATTGTCACACAGCTGCTGGGGTTTGGGATTTAGGACTCAGAGTGGGCCGAGCCCTTCCAACACTTTGGTCGTGTCCTGAAGAAGGAGCACCCCAGCTGTGGCTGCAGGTCTGCAACAGGGCTGGGAGGGAGGACAGCTCTGCAGCTGGGTCACTGACACCTCGAGGTGCTCAGAAACCATAACCTCTTGCACTCTGTGTGATCACTCCACCAGCACAGGAGAGAGGCAAGCACACACTGAGGCACAGCTCCTGCCTCCCCACCACTCCCAGGGGTGGGAATAGCTGGGATTTGGAATGTCCACCCTCGTGGGCATCTCTGCTTCACCAATCCACAATAATGCTCTTCTTGATGACCACAGTGGGGGCTGAACCACAGGAAAATAACAACGTTCAGCATCCACACCAGAGGGCAGGGATAGATGGGATATTGGGAAGGAATTGTTCCCTGTGAGGGTGGGCAGGCCCTGGCACAGGGTGCCCAGAGCAGCTGTGGCTGCCCCTGGATCCCTGGCAGTGCCCAAGGCCAGGCTGGATGGGGCTTGGAGCAGCCTGGGACAGTGGGAGGGGTCCCTGCCCATGGCAGGGGAGTTGAAAGGATTTGGAATGTCTACCCTCGTGGACATCTCTGCTGTGCCAATCTGCAGTAATGCTCTCCTTGATGACCACAGTGGGGGTTGAATCACAAGAAAATAACAACGTTCAGCTCATGCTGTGCTGAGCTGGTTCCTTCTGGCCATGCCCTCCCAGCCCCGGGAGCGATGACAACATTAATGAGAAATATTCCCCCTTCACCAAGCAGAGTCTCTACCCTGTTTAACAGCACCGTTCTCACCCAGGAGTTACAGTTCTTTATCTTCTGATGAAGTGCTAATTGTGTTGGGAGGATTCCTTCCCCTGTAATAGCAGGATATCATAGCACGGGATCACGGGCTGCCAAAGCGCCCGGCTCAGTGTGCCAGGCGGGTGCTTCCCAAAACCAGCCCTCAATCATTCCCTCCCCTGCCTGCTGCAGGGAACTTCTCTTGGTAGGGAAAAAAGAAAACAAAACAGGCAGAGGTGATCAAGGCTGGAAAACAGAAGGAGCAATTTACAGGGTAACAGGAGGGGATCAAAAATTCCCCAGAGATGAGAAGACAGAGTCATCTCCAACCAAAGAATGGTTTGGGTTGGAAGGGACCTCATAAACCATTTTATTTCAACCCCCCTGCCACGGGCAGGGACACCTTCCACTGTCCCAGGCTGCTCCAAGCCCCATCCAGCCTGGCCTTGGGCACTGCCAGGGATCCAGGGGCAGCCACAGCTGCTCTGGGCACCCTGTGCCAGGGCCTGCCCACCCTCACAGGGAACAATTCCTTCCCAATATCCCATCTATCCCTGCCCTCTGGCAGTGGGAAGCCATTCTCTGTGTCCTGTCCCTCCAGACCTTGTCCCCTGTCCCTCTCCCACTCTCCTGGAGCCCCTTTAGGCCCTGGAAGGGGCTCTGAGCTTTCCCTGGATCCTTCTCTTCTCCAGGTGAGCACCCCCAGCTCTCCCAGCCTGGCTCAGAGCAGAGGGGCTCCAGCCCTTGGAGCATCTCCATGGCCTCCTCTGGACTCGTTCCAGGCTCCACATCCTTCCTACTTTGGGGTTCCCAGAGCTGGGGGCAGCTCTGCAGGTGGGGTCTCACCAGAGCAGAGGGATAGGATCTGCTGCCCTCACTGTGCCATGAGCCCAGGATGCAGCTGGGTTTCCAGACTGCCAGTGCTCATGGACAGGTTCAGCTTCTCATCCACCCAAGTCCTCCTCAGTGCTGCTCTCAGTCCATTCCCACATAAACACAACTGGGAGAAGCCCTGGGAGCCTTGTCTGGGGACACTGTGTGGCTTTAGGGTGAAGCTTCATGTTTGAAAGCATTGCATTTGGAACTGCCAACATCAATTGGAAAGACTGGGGTTTTATTTAAAGCACTTAAACAAGAAAAGTTTCTTTTCTCATATTTGTCTGCTCCCTCTAAGCCATCAGGCTGAGCTTGTCTGTACATGGCTTCAGATAACTGACTGAGGAGCTCTTCTAATTCTGGTATTTAATAATTCTTGGAATATTGGGGAGGCTCTGGGGGACTAGAAAAGAGCTAATGTGCAAATATTTAAAAAGGGAAACAGAACAGCCCAGGTAATTACAGACCTGTCAGTCTGTCATCAATCCTCAGCAAAATAATGGAGTGGCAGATCCAGGCCTCAATTAATAAAGAATTAAGGGAAGGTAATATAATTAATGCCAATCAACATGGGCTGATGGAAAACAAATCTTGTCAAACTAACTTGATATCTTTTTTGATGAGATTACAGGTTTGGGTGATAGAGGTAACAGTGTTAACATAACACACTGAGACATCTGCAAGACATTTGACTTGGAAGCACAAAGTCTGTTGAGAAAGTTGAACAATACAAACCCAGTGTTGTACAGGTTTGGGGGGCTGGATTGTCACTCTGCCTTCCTGGAGGGTTTTTTTGATATTTCTGCCAAAGGAAGCATGAAATAATTGCCAGTGGAGCTGGCAGATGATGATGCAGTGAGCAGGAAGGTGGCAGAAGACAGAGATGCAGAGCTTTTGGCATGGCCTGGTAAACTGATCCCCAGTAAAGCATATGGGTTTGGAAAAACAGTATTGCCCCCCTTGCAGGAGCAAAAAAGATCTTTCAAGATGAGGACTCCTCTCCTTATAGATGGTGGCTCTGGAAAAGGGGTGTGAGATGCTTTGGGTGGGTGCTGCTGAGGGAGAAGTCCAAAAAGCATCCAGAGCAATGAGCAGAGTGGGGAACAGGGAGAGTGCAGAGCTCTGTGTCTTTGGTCAGAGCAGGAGGGGATTGATGGTGCTCTGGGGAAGGACAGGCTGGTGAGAGCCCTCCAGTGTGGCCAGTGCTGGGGTGTGGGCTCCAGGGCTGGCAGCACAGGCTGCCCATGGAGGCTGCACTCCAGGCTCCCTCCAGGCATCACCCACGGGGTGATGTGACAAGTGAATCCACCCCCCTGGGCAGCTTCTGAGCCCCAGCTGACAGGCAGGGGTTCCCCACCTCCTTGCAGCCCTCCTCTGTCCATCCCCTCCACGGGTGGTGCCCCACGGGCTCTCAGAGATCCTTTAGATCCCCTGTGTCACAGGCCCCACAATAAAAGCTCATGAAACCACAGGCTGGGGAAAGCTGTGCCTTCAAACCTGCCCCAGGGCATGTCTGTGTCTCAGAAATGCTTTTTTTAAACCATGAATGTGGATTCTTCCTCTTTGCTGCCTGGCTCTGAGTTCAGAGATGCTCCTTCAGATCATGTTTGCAAACTTGAGTCTGTAGAACCCCTTTTTTTTTCCCACTGTTTTCAATGATGAGAAGCTGTAGTTTTAATATAGATCATAAAAATTTCCATGTGCCCAAACCCCCAAAGCTGGCACCAGCAGTTCCCATGGGCTCCTGTGCTGCTGCTGCTGGGCCAGCAAAGCCCCCCCGTGGCATCCTGGTGGGGGTGCAGATCCCCAGGCGCTGGCAGAGGGGTGCTTGGTCCCTCAGGGAGCTGGATGCACCTGGGAGGGAGGTGACAACCACAGCTGGGAATGTCAGTGCACAGAGAAATTTCTCTGCCATATGATAAATGCCCCCCCACCTCCACCAAAATAAATTACTTCCTTTTTAAATCCTTCCCCAACTGTTCCCCTCGTGTTCGTAATAGGATGATCGGTGGAACCAAAGATGTGGCTGTTACTTTAAAGGATAAATTAGTTTGACTCTTAACTCAATAATTAAAACTGTTATGGCTATGAGCCTGCAGGGATAATGTACTATTATTATAGTCATTTGTTTCAATTAAATGCTTACTGATTTTACAATAGCAGCTGGGCACCTGTGTGAGATAGCTATTACTCTGAACAAGACATCTCAAATTCCAGCAGAAATTTGTCACTGCACTAAAGCATTTTACATAGACCATGAAAGTTTATTAGGAGCAGTTACAAATCGGGAAGAGGAGGGGTGGTAATTGGGGATATATTTTCTTATCAGCTCCTCTCTCTCCTGCTCTCTCTCTCTTTTTTAAGTAAATCATCTTTAAGCATTTCAGCTATGGTGATGCGTTTACATTGAAACTTCAATACAGAAAAAGCCTGCTGGGAAAACTTTGCTTCAAAGCTGTTCAGCAGATAATTCCTCTCCCTGGTTGATTGTGATTGGAATGGCTTGTTCTTGGAAACAAACCCAAGGAGAGGGAAGCTGTGCTGTTCATGAGCCTGGTGGCTGCCCCTGGAGTAGCTGCTTGCCTTGCCTGGGGAGGAAGACCCTGGGTGAGGAAGGCTCTGACAGCTCAGCTCAGCCCACCCCACCCGTGTTAACTGACCCTGGGAAGAGTGGGAGTCATAGACTCATGGAATGGTTTGGGTTGGAAGGGACCTTAAAGACATCTCATTCCAGTACCCTGCTGTGGTTTCTCCAGGCCCTGTCCAACCTGGCCTTGGACACTTCCAGGGATCCAGTGGCTCAGCAGCTTCTCTGGGCAACCTGTGCCAGTATTTAACACCCTCATCAGAAAAAATTTCTTCCCTATATCTACTCTAAATCAACTCTCTTTAAGTTTAAAACCATCACCCTTCGTACCTTGCCACAACAGGCCCTGCTAAAAAGTCTGTCCCCATCTTTCTTATAAGCTCCTTTAGGCTCTGGAAGGGGCTCTGAGGTGTCCCTGGATCCTTCTCTTCTCCAGCCTGACCACCCCCAGCTCTCCCAGCCTGGCTCAATAACAGAGGTGCGGCAGCTTTTGGAGCATCTCCGTGGCTTCTGGGCTCTCTCCAGCAGCTTCACGTCCTTCTGATTTTGGGAAACCCCAGGCCAGGACAGCTCTGCAGGTGGGGTCTCACCTGAGCAGGGCACAGGGGCAGAATCCCCCCCTCACCTCTGCCCACGCTGGGGGATGAGCCCAGGGCATGGCTGGATTTCTGGGCTGCCAATGCCCATTCCCAGGTCGTGTCCAGCCTCTCATCCTCCATCACCCCCAAGTCCTGCCTGTGCAGTGGGGTCAGACAGTGCTGTGTGGCAAACTCCTGCCAAATTTCTCCTTTTCCTGCTCCTTGGGCAACATCACAAGAGTTTTGGCATGGATCCCACCCGTGGGGCTGCAGCCAGGGCTGGGGCAGCCTGGAGCATCACCATGGGCAAGTAACATGGAACCTCTGCCTTTGTACTTCTGCCACCCGAGCACGGTGTTTGTTCAGGGTGTGGCCGAGACCAAGGAAGGTGAGAGGAGGAGAAAAATCCCATGGAAAGCAAAGGCAGAAGATGGTTTAGGGGTGGGACCTGCCTCAAGGCTTCAGTTGGGAGTTATTATTTAGCAGGAGGCCATTTCATGACACAACCACCCCTGCCGGATCCTGGGACCTGAGCCCCGGGTCTGCTGGCTGGTTCTCTACCCCATACTGCTGGAAAGAGCTGCTTTTTACATTAAAATTTTGGGGAACAGTTAATTTAAAGCTGGGCTTGACACATTTGAAACATTATCTGTGTTAGCAGAGCACCCCAGTCCCGGACTGGGCTCTTCCTCCTGGCATTTGTCACTCACTGAATTCCCCTTCTCCCCAGAGACAGGGAACATGGGCCATGTGCTGTTGTCAGCCTGTTTTTCTCTCCTTCTTCGGATTAGCTGCAGCGTTTGTGGGCCTGATATGCATATTCATTAAAAGAATTGAAATATTGTGGGGAAAAAGAAGCTGTCTTTGAGTTAGCACAGCCTTTGGGAATCTGCTAAGTAAGATGCACTTAATTACTTCAGCTATGACTACATCACATTGCACTCTGGGTTTCCTCTGAGATGCAAAACATCTTTTGAGCACAGGCTGCAAACCCATCCTGAGCCTTTTGCAGCACCTCGTGGTGAGCTCGTTGTGCTGAATTCCCGGGATGGGAGATGGGATCTGACCTGGCTCTCACAGTCCCTGCCCCTGGGGAAGGAGCTGTTCACGTTTGGAGGGTGGTTATTTAATTCCATGTTTCCATCAGGCTCTGTGGAGCTGCTGAGGGCTTTAGGGAGGGGAAAGGCGTGGGGCAGCCCCACTGAGCCCAGTGCTGGGACTGCATCCCACAGGACCAGGCTGTTTTCTTTCACATAGGTAGTGTTGCATTCATTACCTCTCACTTTGGTTTGCTCTGATCACAATTTCATTCACCATTTACCTGCCTAATGAGGCCATTTGCTGCAGGGAAGAATTTCTAAATCGTGCTCCTGGTCTCTCTTTTCTTGGGGGGGGTATCACCTGCTTTGGGTGCCCCTGAAATGAGTGCTGCAGGACCCCACAGTGGGAAGCAGGAATAACCCTTTCCCTGGCTGGAGTCGGGGCCATCCTCACCCTTGATCCTATTTAAGGAGCTCCAGTGCTGCCCATGAACCACTCAGCTTCATTTTCACCCCAAACATGTCACATCTGGAGAACAAAAGTGGCTTTTCCACCACTCCTGGGGACACCAGGAGCCATCATCAGGAGTGATGGGGAGGTGGCAGCCCAGTGTGTTGCTTCCAAAATTGAATTTAAAAAAAACAAAAAAAAGGAAGTGGAGACAAATGCAGGGCGTGCCAAATGGTGGGGGCAGTTCCTGCCTGTCCACACACCAGTCCACACATGTGAGGAGCAGAAGAGATGGAGATGTGGGAGAGGGAGAGAAGAACCAACAATATTCAACTAAAACCACTTTTTTACCATAAAACTGTAGAATGCTTTGGGTTGGAAGGGACCTTTAAAGCCCATCCGGTGCCACCCCCTGCCATGGGCAGGGACACCTTCCACTGTCCCAGGCTGCTCCCAGCCCCAATGTCCAGCCTGGCCTTGGGCACTGCCCGGGATCCAGGGGCAGCCCCAGCTGCTCTGGGCACCCTGTGCCTGTGTTTTACCACCTTCACTGTAAAAACTTCTACCTTATATCTACTCGAAATCAACCCTCTTTTAGTTTAAAAAACCCTTGTCCTGTCACTACAGGCCCTGATTAAAAGTCTGGTCTTATGGGGTCCCTTTGATGAGGTAAAGGAATTGGGAGGAGGCATCTCGTTAAGATATCCTTGGAGGGGGATGTCCCAGGAAAAATTCTGTGTCTCAAGAGGGGTCTGTGATGGGGTTGTGAACAAGGGGCTTCTGGAGGGGTTCTCTGAGACAGGCTTAGGTTCCTGGCTTTTTCTACAAATTTTCAGAAGCATTTACAACACGTGGCACATATCCATAATTGCACTCCTGGACTTGTTCTGCTCTGATGCATAAAAAACATGCACTGTAAAGAAAAAGTCTATGATTACATATTTAATGGATAAATGGAGCCGTTGTGGTCTATTGGCCACATCAAAAAAGTTTCCCAAAAAATCTGTTTTAATACAGTATTTCCTCAGGAGACTGAGGCTGTGGCTCTAAGTGGGCAAGCTATTTTAAATTTCAGAATTCTTGAATTCTCGTAGCCTTCCCCTTTTCTCCAACACCCGTCTAAACTTTCCCTTCATTTAAATTTAAAATAAGGACAATAAATTATTCTTTTCCTAAGCAGCTGGCAGATCTTCTCCAACATGAAAGGTCTGGATTAAACTGACAAAACCCAAGACAAATGTACGGTTTTGGGCTGGGATTTGGGAATGGGTGGCTGCTCAGCAGATGGGTGCTGTGTCCCCACCTTGCATGGTCCCTGCTGCTGCCTGTCTCACCCAGGCCACTCCCATGACTTGTGCAAATTCAGTTGTAAATACAAAACTTGCCTCTCTTGTGCCTCCTGTGTTGCCCAAGCCTGGTGTCCATCCCCATGACTGCATCATCCTCGATGTTTTTATGACCAGGAGAGGCCAGAGCTCTGCAGAAGGGCACATAATAAGGTCTCAAGGGCACATAATAAGGTTCTAAGGGCACGAAAATCTCGCCATAGTTAAGCTCTATGCCCCTGTGCCTCTAAGCAAAGCCAGCCCTGCTGCCTCCTTGACACCACCAAAGCCAAGGGCAACAATTCAATGTGGCCCCAGTGTCAGCCTCAGTCACACTCCTGCTGTTGAAATGCAAGAATATATTT
Organism: Rhipidura dahli; assembly: GCA_013399225.1. Lineage (NCBI taxonomy): Eukaryota > Metazoa > Chordata > Aves > Passeriformes > Rhipiduridae > Rhipidura > Rhipidura dahli. The sequence goes on along the minus strand of VXAC01006848.1, from coordinate 351,825 downwards.
AATTCTTGTGAGTTAAATCCCTTCCCCTCACAATTAATACAGAAAAAGGGCAGATCCAGGGAAATCTGTTCCCCTGACACTGCTCCTCTACTGGTGGAGAGTCCAAAGGAGAGCAGAGCGTTCTGTCAGGTGTGGTGTAAAGCTCTTTATTCCCGACCTGCAGCAGTAAATCTGGGTTTGCATTTGAATTTATGTTCTCTGAAGCCTACGTAGCCCTCACAGGTCTTGCCTGGGTTTCCTTCTGTGTGTGTGCTGCTGATGGAGTTGGCAAAGCTCCCCTGGTAACGAGAGCTTGCACTTCAGATGGCTGATTGGGAGCTGGGGTCTTTAAATTAATGTTAGCATTAATCAGATTAATGTAAAAGGAGAAAAATCTGGGAAATGTTTCAGATGGAGTTCGCCTCTCTCACACTCCATGGCTGGATGAGAGTCTGCAGATAGACAAGTCTACTAGATAGACAAGGATGGATCCTGGGCAAAAATGGGGTCTTCAGGGAAAGTGGTACAAACTGGAAATGGGGTCTGGGTGCAGAAAACAGCAGGGTTTGTCCTCATCTCATCTCATCTCATCTCATCTCATCTCATCTCATCTCATCTCATCTCATCTCATCCCAGCTCATCTCATCCCTTATTTGCTTCTTGGTGTACAGGAGATGGACCTGCTGGAATGAGTCCAGAGGAGGCCAAGAAGATGCTCCAGAAGCTGGAGCAGCTGTGCTCTGGAGCCAGGCTGGGAGAGCTGGGGGAGTTCTCCTGGAGAAGAGAAGGGCCTGGGGAAACATTAGAGCCCCTTGCAGTGCCTAAAGGGGCTCCAGGAGAGATAGAGAGGGACTTTGGACAGGGCATGGAGTGACAGGACAAGGGGGAATGGTTTTAAATAATAGGAGGGTAGATTTAGATGGGATATTGGGAAGAAATTCTTCCTTGTGAGGGCGGGGAGGCCCTGGCACAGGGTCCCCAGAGAAGCTGGGGCTGCCCCTGGATCCCTGGCAGTGTCCACGGCCAGGTTGGACAGGGCTTGGAGGTCCTTCCCTTCTCCTGGTGATTTGGCCAAAAATTGCTCATTTATGAACCTTTTTATCAGACCCCTGGTGGATGCCAGGCACCAGTGGTCCCTGAGGCAGGCAGGGGCACCTTCTGGGCACACAGACCCACACCCCAAGCTGATTTAGCACCTCATGGGCGCAGCAATGGGTGCACGGTGCCCAGCTCTTGCCTTGTATGGAAGGCATCGCCAGGAAGACTTTCCCAGCTGTGTAGAACAATTTAAACAATAAACCAGTCTCAAAGTGATTTGTCAGTATGGCAAATAAATAAATAAATAAATAAATAATAAATTTTGTAATCATGAGCAATCTCCTCCTCACTCAGATCCAGGAGATGGTGCACTCGGACGCCGTGTCCTACGAGTCCAACCGCCAAGTGCCGCTGCTCAACCGGCCCGGGATGCTGGGCGGCCCCATGGGCGCCCTCAGCCAGTCTCAGCTCATCTCCCAGATGGGAATCCGGAGCGGGGTCACCCACGGCTCCCCCTCACCCCCGGGAAGCAAGTCTGCCACCCCATCTCCCTCCAGTTCCACTCAGGAAGAGGAGACCGAGTCGCATTATAAGGTACGTGCGGTCGCGCCGGGTTTAACGCGCAATTGTCGCTGTCACAACGCGGACACGCAGAAAAACCACACCAAGTCCAGGGTCAGGTAGAAATGGTGGCAAGAGCTGATTTAATGGTTTCTCCCAAGGCTTTTATATGTTAGTTCACAAAAAGTGAGTTAAACGGCATAAAGTAATTGGTCCTCTGACCATCCACCCCTCGAGGGGATTGCCCAAATTCTAAGACATCTGTTCTGAAATATTTTGCTAGTCAAAGCCATAACAATCCAGCAAAACAACCTGCAGGTGTGAATATTTACAAAACTGGTAACTTTGTTTTGGTTACCTTGCATGGGAAAGACAGAGTTCGCACAAAATGCTAGAGAGCTGAAGAAATTCACTGCTGAGGCTCTTTCAGCATCCACACACAATGGCATTTTTCATTGTCCTAAAGAGCACTGACTTCTGGCCTTATTTTTATATTTATAGTGGGAGACTTTCCCAAGGATGAGGGCACCGTTCCCAGCCTGGGGTGAGGCCCAGCACAGCAGGCTGGCACTCACACAACAGGTTTGGAAATCAGAGTTGTTCATCTGCCTCCAAGTTTTACCAGGTCCACCAGGCTACAAAATTTCCTGGGATTATGATGATGAGCAAAGCAGGTTCAGGGCTAAGGGTTCGCAAATGTTTGGAGGTACATGAGATTTCTGGTGGTGGGTAGGGGAGACTGAACCAGGAAAGGAACTCATGGTGATATTTAACTGAGCTCATCAGATGTGGCTTGCTAAGGAGAATAAACAGGAGTTAAAAGAGGATGAGTCTTCTGCCTTTCTGTTCAGCCAGGTGGTGCTTGAAGTAGTCAGCAATGTCCCAAATGGTCTCTACAGCCAACAAAACTGCTGCTGAGTGTGACACCAGCAAACCCAAGGAATTCCTGGAGGTTTGGGCACATCTTGGTTGTTGTCCATCTCTCTCTGAATGCAGCAGCAAAGCTAAACAACACGTGCTGTGTTTCGGGAGCCTGTGGCTGTTATTTACTGAGAGCAAACTGCAGCAATCACGGTGCCTCTGTGCCTGCAGGTGAATTGCTGGGCTCCCTGGGGACTCTGATAAAACCTTCCATGGAAAACCTTCTCCTGGAAGGTGCTGACCCAAGGCACTGGTATTGTAACCTTGTCCCACCAAAACAGACTGTTGTGACAGGGTTTGAATCTATGACCAGAGCAGCAAACAGTGCACGGGCTGGAAAAGTAGGAAAATGCTAGGACTGAGCAAAAACCTTTCCTTCTTCATGGGAATCCAGGAAAATGGATTCCCATCAATCCTGTAGTTTTTCATCCATTGGCAGATTTCACTTCAGATTGAGGCATTTCAAATCAGAGTGCTCGTGTGGGTGGAGAAACAGCTTCAGTGGGTTAAAACTGTAAAAGAACAGTTACACGAGGTTAAAAACAAATGGAATTTTTCAAACTCTGTGATTCCCTGTTCGGGGGACACTGTGGGATGGGTTGTGCTGCTGGATCCCATGGTCTGCCATCTCCCAAAGCCTGTGTCACAAAGCTCTAGGCAATGACTTGGGAGCTGAAATCTTTCATGTCAGGAGAAAAAGAGTTTCAGTTTAGTGACACACCAGGTTCTGTGTCCCTGCCTCCACCAGCACCACCCAGCTTTCCTGTCAGCCACCCAGGAGTCCCTGAGGAGGACACAACTCCGGGGTTGGATCTTCTGTTTTCTTGAGCCGGTAGTGCCCATGGGGTGGGAAGAGTTTGGAGATGTCCAGATGATGAGAACTTGCAGAGATTAGAATTTTTCCTAATCCTTAAGGCGATCCCTCTAATTCTTCTAAACTCTCCAAACAGGTGGGAGTGATGTGTTTGATGGAGGAGGAGATGCTGAGTGTAAGGCAAGCAGCAGACCCATGTTGTGGTCTGCAGGTTTCTGTTTGCTCTCTCTGTCTGCACAGCTGCTGCCTTCCCCCATCAGTCATGTTTCACATGGCCATTAAGGGCTTTGCCTGCAACAAGGCATCAAAACAACATCTAACAAGCAGAAATTAATCTTCTCGTGTGAGCGAGAAGGTCACACGTTAAAGAAATTAGTCTGATGCCAGCAGGTCCTTCAGGTCCAGCTGGTCCTCTGAGGCAGGCAGCTTATGAATTTCAGAGGTCTCCGAGCCTCACTGATGCATTTACCTGCTTCATGGCTTGGGGGGTGGGTGCACATGCATTGGAGGGAGAGGTGGTTACAGCCCAATTTCCAGCTGGATCAGTGGTCACTCTCCATAGTTATTAAAATAACTCTGGTGATCACAGTCATTAAAATCAGTGCCCATGAGGTTTCATCTCTTCCTGGGTTCAACACCTAAGAAGGCACCACGTTTCTGGGCTCACATCATCACCCCAGTCCACATCTGCCATCAAACAGACCTTCTGCTGCCTCTCCGGGGCAGGTCCAGTGCCAGTGGCCACCATGGCCACACTCTTCACCACCCTGCTCAAGCCTCCCTGGTCCCTTTAACCATGAGGATGACCCTTGGGGGTGCAGATGCTCTGGGGCAGTGAGGCACTGGCTCACTGGGGGTTGACTTTAGTCATGAACGTGGTTTGGGTTGGTCAAGTCTCTTCTGAGGTCCAGACCAGGCTGTTGTCTCATCCCAGGTGCGTCACACCTGGAAAACTCCATGAAAACCAAACCCTGCCCTGCTCTGCTCCCTGCTGGGGACTGGGGGCTCCAGGCAGCCTTGCAACATCTGTTTTCCTTAAATCCTGTGTGCTCTTTGGTGCTGCCTGAGCTGCAAATCCAGCTGGGGTTGTGCTGCTGCTGTTCCAGCTCCTTGGCTTGGTCAGTGGCTGTGTGGGAGAGGGTCCCGCACAGCACTCCCCTGAATCAAAGAGGATCACAGTTAGTTAAAATACCATCTCACTTCCTAATGGGCTGAAGCCCTGTCATGCATATTTTTTTTTCCTTCTAATAAGCTGGCCTTTCACCTCTAGGCCTCCCATTCAAGCCCAATTGGGCAATTTTAAATTAAATGCAATTTTTTTGGTCTCTCTGCTCATTCACTAATGGTCACTGTCTGTTTGACAAATGTCACTGCACTGATACTGAAATTAATGACCAGTCAAGAGCTGCAGAGCGGAGAACAGGAACGCTGCTGCCCTTTCCTCCCTGTGCCCAGCCTGTGCCATCTGAAGGGAAGCCTCTTAAATCCTGGCACTGCCAAGCACATGGTCAAATTGACAAATCCATCAGGAGAAGAGGCTGTTTGTCCCCAGCTCAGCTGGAGGCACAGTTTTCACAAGATCTTGGTGTTTAGACCTGTGTTTTTCCAAGCAATTCTACAACCTGTGCAGCTGATGGTAGTGCCTTGAGCTCGGGGTCTGCATGTGGAGGGGCTGGTGCCCTGTTTGCCCTCAACGATGCAAAGATCCAGCCAGTACTTTTATTCTCTGTCATCTGGTGTATTTCAGTTTTCCTTCACTATAAAATAAGGGTAATGGTGCTTCCCTGTGGTGTGAACTTTCACTGGCCATGGTTAATGCCTTGAGAGCTTTGATGGGTATCCAGGTGTTTTCCAGGGGTCTTTTCCTTTGCACATCCTCCCATGGAGGCTTCTGCAGTTCCCTGTATTCAGAGAATCATAGAATATCATGAGTTGGACCCCCAGGATCATCCAGCCCAGTTCCAGCCCTGCACAGACCCCCCAACGACCCCACCCTGGGCATCCCTGGCAGCGCTGTCCAAACGCTCCTGGAGCTCTGGCAGCCTCGGGGCTGTGCCCATTCCCTGGGGAACCTGGGCAGTGCCCAGCACCCTCTGGGGAAAGAACCTTTTCCTAATATGCTGCACAGGGCAGCCAAGGGAGACTGATACAGGGTCTTCTTTCCATGCTGCCTTCAGTGGAAGCATCCTTGTTTCCAGCCTTGCTGTGTTACTTCCCAGCCCAGTAGCAGCATATCGTGCTGAGCAGCCACAAAGTCCAGCTCCTGGTTCCTGTGTCCTGCTCTCCTGAGTTCCAACAGCCACTGGGCACTGAGTGTGGACACGGCCATCCCTGGCCATCCTGCTGCACCCAGATCAGTCATAAGAGGGAACAGCACGTGCAAAGCATTTAATTCATACAATTAAAACAGTTCAGTTCCTGGATATTCTTCTGGATAGGGGTTCATACATGTTAGCAGGATAGAGCAAATTTTGGATGGCCCTGGTGTGATGATTAATGTGATGCTGGTGCTGCTTGGTCACTGCTCACAGCCCTCCTGGAACAGGGAGGTAGGGGAAGTCAGGAGCAGCCTGCAAAGGGGGTTCACCATGGTGGAAATCAGAAACCATGCAGAAGCCAAGTCTAGAAAATTCATGGACTGCTAAAGCAATCCAGCTGGGAAGAAAGGCATTTGAAGAGGTCTCAGAAGTGGATCAAGGAGTGGGTGAGCTGGGGAGGAGGGTGGGGAAGGACAGTGACTGATGATAAGTGTGTGGAAAGCCCCAGATTTGGAGCAGGGACAAAGGGGTGAACCCAAGCTATGAGCTGCTCTGCCAGGAGGCACCAAAGCAGGCTCAGGCACCCACCAGCACTTTGTGCAATGATCCAAGAGGCTCCTGGGGGACAAAGAAACCCCGAGGGCTGCTGCTGCCCCACTCTCCATGCTGGGACCTCTCCACTTCCCATTCCCCCTCTCATGTCCTTGGCTTAGAAGCTGGAGCAGGCACTTGTATCAAACCACTCCCAGCTGGCTGCTAAGGTTCCTCTCTTGGTTTTACAGGCTACTGGAGAGAAAAGACCCTCAACAGACCTGGGCAAAAAGCCCAAAAGCCAAAAGAAGAAGAAAAAGAAGGACCCCAACGAGCCCCAGAAGCCCGTTTCGGCCTATGCCCTGTTTTTCAGAGACACACAAGCAGCCATCAAAGGGCAAAACCCCAACGCCACCTTTGGGGACGTGTCGAAAATTGTGGCATCAATGTGGGACAGTTTGGGAGAAGAACAAAAGCAAGTGAGTTACTGAGTTATTCATTTCTGTCTTTCAGCTGTTGAAATGTGCATTTCCACAGTGCAGAGCATCTCCCCAACCATGTTCAGGCCATGGCCAGGGGTTTCCACAGGCTGAAGTGCAGGAGCAGAGGCTGTTTTCAGGAGTGGTGCTGAAGTGCCCACTGTGCAAAATTGCTGTTGTTGCGTGAGGAAGGGCAGATTTTTATGACAACTAATTATTCTTGATAAGCTTATACTCTGCAAAGCCATCAGTGGCCTTTCCCTGACATGGGGTTTTACAGCTGGAGATGGGAGATGGGTTGGTATTTGCTTATTTACTTACAAGGAGTGACAGCCAACCGGCTAAACACTATTAACTCCCTCTATTGCTGCCTTCAAATCCAACGTTCAGGCTTTAACAGCTTCACAAGGAGATGCCTGAAGTGGCCTCACAGAGGAAACCTTCCTGCCCCAAAGCTGTCAGCCACTTTCTGCCTGCTTCACGTGGAGAATTCCAGGTCCTGCTTTCCCTGCTTGGTTGCTGCTGAGTTGGTTACAAAAGACTGTAATTGCTTGTTGCCTGTTGAGAGAACCCCAGGGAACATTTCTCAGGGCAAAGATGGCTTTTTATCAGGCACAGTGAGATCTGGCACGGTGTGTGATATGTCCTAGACCCAAACAGGCTTTAGCTGGGAGCCCTTCTCCTGGAGCCTGGCCACAGCTCCACTTGGGTGTCCATGGCCAGCACTGGAAGTGGCTTCATCTGGGGAGAGAGCAGAAGGGAGGGAAAAAGTCATTTAACTGGAAGTTATGGTAGGAAACAGCCTTGATTTCTATCCCACACTGAGTCAGGAATAAGAGCAGAGGAACTTCAGGGATGAAAGCCCTTTTTCTGCTCCCTTTTCTCCTCTCTGGGTGGATCACTGCAGGATCATGCAGGCAGAAATCCCTCATGTGCAGAGGGGAGAAGGTCAGGAGGGCGACCCCATCCCTGGGAATATGCAGGGTAGGGGCTGGATTTGTGCTGTTGGTGCAGGGTGTGGGAGGTTCGGGAGTGTGGGGAAGCTTTCTGTCACCTCTTTCTCCTGCCTGCACCCCTTCCAGCACCTCAGCCTGCCCCTCTTTACTCCACCTGGTTACAAACATTGCCACAGTTCAGGCCCTGAGCGTGGTTCAGAGAGTGGAAGCGCTGCTGCGACCCTGACTCAGCGCAGTGCCAGCGCTCAGCTCTTAATTAACAGTGGGGATTAAAGCAGCCCGTTTATCTTCCCTGGTAACTCTCCCTCCTCCTTCTCTTTTATGAGCTCGCAGCAGCCTCGCTGTCTCTTTACACACACTGTCTAAGTGGCTCCATTTCTCCCTCTGTAATTGATTTAATTAAGTCATTTGTTCCTTGTCTGAATGCTTAAATATTAACTTCCTGGCTTTGTCTCCAGCTGGATACTTCTCTCCCACAGCAGTTACCTCCCTGCCCGGGACTCTGGCTGGAGGGACACAATTTCTCCTTGGCTCTGGGACCCTGTGGCTGGTTTGTGTGATGTGGCACGTTCACTCTGGAAGTGTCTGGCTGGAGGAGAGTTTGTTTAGCCCCTGTTTGCTTTCCTCTGCCAGCATCCCTGGTGAAGCTTTTTTTAGATCCATGAAGCAATGCAATAGAAAGGGAAAATGGAAAAGAAAATTATAAAATGCCTTTAAATGTGAAAACAAGTGCCTGGGCTGTCCTGTTGGTGTTTCCTGCCCAGGGCTGCAGGATATGGTGCACACATTCCCGATGAAGGCAAGCAGGTATTCCAGGTGCTCTCCTGGCACATCTGTAGAGGGGATAGGGACCAAGCAGCACAGCCAGGCATCCCTGGCCAAAATCCTACTGCCACCTGGGAGTCCAGCCTGCCACGTGGCTGCACCAGACTGTGGCTCAGCCCATCAGCAGGCAGGGTTGTGCTCTGGGAAGGGGTGGAAAAGCTGAAAAAGTGAAGTGTTTCATCAGGGGCACAGCTCTTAGCTTTGTAACAGCAGTGGCTTCATGTCCTCGCTGCAGAGAGCAGTGCAGAGGATAACCTGGGGAAAAGCCAACACAGAGATGGCCCAGCAGGCAAGCAGGAACCAAATCTGGATGTTTTGGCTCCATTATGACCAAAGTTGTAGTTAAAGAACCCTTCCCCTCCTCCTGGCTTAAGAAGGGGTGGATTTGAGGCTGTAGGATCTGCTCTGGAGCTGGTCCCACACTTGGATTCCCAGAGGTGCAGAGCCCAGCCCCACCACACAGTTACTGAGCAGTTCTTTCCATCACTGGAGTTTCTGCTTCAGATGAGGATTGCAAACCTCATTCTGTGCCTTCCAGTGGGCCCAGGGTGCGCCCAGTCCTGGGTGTGCTTTGGTTCCCACTTTGTGGGGGGAGCTGCAGGCAGGGAGCAGTCAGGGAGGGGATCCAAGGGAAGCTGCTCCATAAACCCAGAGCATTTTGTGACTCCTCAAACACTCCTGCTGGGCCTGCCCCCGTGTCCATCCATCCCTCCCAGCTCCATCCTGCCCACAGAGGGTGCACAGAGGTGTGGTGGCCCCCGTGCCAGTGCCACAGGGCTGAGGGAAGCCCAGTGCTGGTGGCCTGTAGCCATGCCAGTCAGTGCCTGGGGCTGGGAAGGGTGGTCCAGTGCCCCACCCAGAGCCCCAGCCCATCTCCACAGACACCTCCTGGAGCATTTCTGCTGGCAGCAGTGACATGCCACCCCTGTGCCAGGTACCCCTGGCCAGCACACAGAGGGTTAATTCTCTGCCATTTGTGCTGCTAATGATTACATGCACTGTAATATCAAAGCTGGAGCTATTTATTTGCCATTGAGCAGGTGCTGCTGCTCCCACAAAGCAAATTTGCTTTCTCCTCCTGATGAAACAAGGAAAATAAAGGTTGCTCACGTCCCATTTCAGATATGTTTTTTTTTTCCCTGTGCACCAGCTGAAAGACAAACACAGAGAGGGAACCAGAATGCATATTATGCAAGAAACCATATAATCTAGCAGCATCTTTGATTTGGCTGCTGCTGTCACAGACATGCATTTCACAGAGAGGCTTTTTTCTCCCCCCTTTCTTTTGTTCTTACTGGTTTATCATTTGTGGCTTTGTCATTTTGTTCCTTCTTCTTCTTCTCTTCTCAGCCTCTTCACAATGAATCTTCATTTTCCCTCTGACACACTTGTATCTAAATTTCCTTATTTCCTGCCTTTTTTTATTTATATCTGTTGCCTGGTGATTTGATCATGCTGTGGAATACAGGATTAGCAATCTCCGTGTCCTTGGATACTGCTCAAGGACACCTGTTCAGCAAAGCACCGTTTTCTTCCCCATTTTAACCCCTTCCAGTGTGGCTGTAGAGTAGGAATAAATAACAATACCTTGAATATCCCCAGCGCTGCTTTAGCAGGGTGTTGTAATCTTCGTTCTTCAACAGCTGGCGTGTCCCTTCCTAAGGAGCTTACATGGGAATCTGAAGAATGTGACTCAGGGAGGAAAAAAAAAATTAATACATCGTCTTTGAACTTTGCAAATAGTTTAGCAGCTGTTCCTGTAGAGATAGCTTCGACTTTGCTGCAGAGTGAAATGCTAATTCAGCCATTAGCGTCCAATGGGGTACCTGTCAGAGGAATCTGCCTGCAGCTCCAGGTCCCAGCTCCAGAATCCCGTGCCTCGGTGGGAGTTTTTCCCATTAGCAGATCTCAAGCAGCGTTCCCCAGCAAGGTTTCAAAGGGCTGCCTGGTTTGACAGAAATTAGAAGGATTTAAGCCCTAGATTGGAGCAAGCTCTGCTAATTTCCTAGGAGGATTTTCCCCCGGCACAGACGGAGTGATGGCAGCCCAGTCCCGGTCTGTGCCACCCACAGCCCCCTCCTCTGTTTCCTCAGGGCCACCATGGGCCAGATCTGCTCCAGAGCAGGTGACACCAGCCCTGGTGCCTGTCCTCCCTCAGGGGGATTTCCTGGGGGTGACAAGCCTGGAGACTCCCCAGAAAAGTCACTGGTGGGATCCACTCTCCTCTGCCAATTTCTGTTCTCCCCTCTCGGAGCACCTCCCTGTTCCCTGCTGTACTTTGGTGAGGAGGAGGTTGGATTGGAGCCAGGCAAGGATGGAGAGCACCAAGATCAATGCCAAGGTGGCAGTTGCAGAAGTCTCTGGAACCAGTTTCTTCTCTTCAGCAAATCCAGCCACAAAGACAAAGCATTGGGCCGGTGTTTCCAAGATCCTGGGAACTGAGAGCAGAGGAATCAGGGAGCTCCTGAGCAATCTGCTGAGTGAACCCTTGGCTAATGCAGGACTTCCCATCTGAAATGAGCTAAGACTGGGCAAAACCAGCATTTCCAGTTGAGTTTTTGGGTCTGGGCGCTTCCTGAGGACACAAAAGTACCGGAGATGAGTTCTTGCTCATGCTTCACCAGGAGCAGCTCAGTAATGCTGAGGGACTCCGTGGCCAAATGCAAGTGGGATTTTCAACCACACGAATGCACAGCCCAGAGAACAACGCAGCTCCAGGGATAAAGTCACACTCCAGGGGTAAATTACCCAGCAGGAGAATTGCCTGCTCAGCAGAAAGTAATAGATCACCCCTTTAATCAGATCCATCTGCTCACTGAACCTGAGACATCAGCTGCTGACAGGACACTGCAGGTGACTGCAGAGGGACGGAGGCATCATGGACCAGCTGTAAAAGTTGTTTTATGGAAGAGCCACCAGAGGGGAGAGATCCCATGGGAACAGCCATGCTACAAACTGCCCAATTCCAGTGCCAGAGCCACCACGGGATGAAGTTTCCTCCTGCAGCCCCAAAGCCCTGGCAGTGAGGGGCTGGAGGGGTCCAAGCAGTCACACTGGCCTGGAAGGAGGTTTCAGCATCTTCTGGGCATTGAGGAAAGCCATGCACCAGAGAGGGATCAAAGTCCCAAACAAGGCTTCAGGAGAGGTCTGGTGGAGAGCAGGATAATGATGGGGAGGATGTGAAAGGTCAGATGTGCTCTCAACAGCTCCACAAGTGTTGCTTTTCTTCTTAGAGAGCAAGATCAGAGGTTTAGAAGGTGAATGGTGTGTGGTTTTCATTGTAAGTTTGGGTTTGGGTCTGTCACCCTCTGTTCCCTTTGAAATCTTTAGTAGGAACCCTCTTGTGCCCTCACATAGAGCAAGGGGTGACTTACACCCCCTGAAGTCGAGGCAGTGGAGAGCAGGAATCTCTCAGGATGCTTTAACCAGTGGTAATTCCTGCTCCACCACAGGCTCCTCCGTTCATTCTCCAGAGGATTTGCTCCACAGCCCTGCATCTCCACCAGGATAAAGCAGGAACTCTCCTGAAATCCTGCAAATGCTTCCCATAGCCAAGGTCTTCCCTGTAGGGATCCTCAGGGATGTTGACCTCAAGACTCACAATCCAGAGCGCAGGTTTCATTCTGAAAGTGGAGCTTGGGCTAGTTGGTTTGAATGGTGGCAGTGACAAAGTCTTGCCTGAGAAGGGGATACAGAGGGGTGAGGAGGTGAGGAGAAGCTGGGAAGGAATGGGGATAACGTGTCCACGTTTCCTATTTGCCTTTCCAATGGCTGTGGGAAGGATGCGTGGAGAAGGGTGAATGTGGCAGGGAGGACGTGCTTTGAGTCATCTTGTGAATAAGCCATCAGTTATGGGGATCTCAAGACTCAATACCTTGCAGGAAAGTGCATAATGGTTACAAGAAAAACCCTGCAGCTTTACAAGCGGAATAAAAGCCAAATTTACACATTCGGGAGAAGAAAAAAACCCAGCCATGGAATCATAGAAAGGAGGGCAAGGAGGGACTTAAGAGGTCAACCAGACCATACTGCTGCCTGAAGTCAGGATCATCTCTACTTAAGCCATTCCTGATGGATGTGTTCCTAATCTGTTCTTAAACCCTCGGTGGTGGAGATTACACATCTCCCCAGGCAATGTCTTCCCGTGCTTAATTATCCTTTCTGCTCCCAAGGCTTCCCAGTGCTTACCCAACATTTCCCTTGGTGCAATTTAAGCCTATTTTGCCTCTTTTCCTACATGCAGAGGATCACTCCATGCCTCCTTTGCTGCATTGTGGTGGCTCCTCCTGGTATTCCCTCCCAGCTTTCCTCCTGGAGACCTTTCCTGCACTTGCCATCTCTCCTCTCCTGATGTTCCACCTCTTTTTTGAAGCAAAATGCCCAAAACTCCACGTGGGATTGCAGCAGAGACCTTCCTGCTCGGGGTCAGCGCACCCCTTGATTTTTTGGGGAAGAGTTTGAGTTCTCCTCATGGTTCCGAAGGCTTGGGAAGCAGCATTCCTGCAGGAGCAGGAGGGCTGGGATGCAGAGGTTGGGGAGAACAGCTCCAGCTGTCACTCAGTGCCTGCGCGACACGGAGCCGCTCATGGGCGTCAGCGGGGTTTGCAATAATTGTCTTCTCTAATTAACTGGTTATCAAACAAGAACATTTCATTACGGTGCAATTACTGGCTGCTTTGCTGAGACACGGAGGTGTCAGGATTACGATCCCAACATATGCTTCTTACAGCTCTGATTTTTTGTTTTCATAATCACTCACCATTTTTGCTTCCTCCCCCTCCCCCTCCCCAACCCACCCACTCACTTAGTGACTAATGAATCCTCCTGCTAATGAATAAGGAAAATAAATCAGTGGGCATGGCAGGTTAGGAAGAAAAACATGCAAAATATTTTGAGGATCCTTAACTCTGATCAATTACTTCAAAATTAAAATCCCTGGGAGAAAATGGGGATTTAATTAGAAAGTAACATGGTTTTGTCAATGTTTAAATTAAAATCGTAAAGGTTATAAATGCTGCGCTAGAGCTGCCTTTACACAGAGGATTAGTGAGGAGTTTTGTTCAGATCCCATGTCAGGGTGGTGATTCCCTGGGGACAGACAGCTCAGTGTCCTTCACAGAGCCCTATGTGGCTGCAGGAAGCCCCCATGTGCAGGGCAGGACTGCAAAATTCCCAACAGGAGAGCCTTAGGGATGGTTCTTTACAATGAGGGTGATAGCACAGGATGCCCAGAGCAGCTGTGGCTGCCCCTGGATCCCTGGCAGTGTCCAAGGCCAGGTTGGACGGGGCTTGGAGCAGCCTGGGACAGTGGGAGGTGTGCCTGCCCATGGCAGGGATGGATCAAAATGGTCCCTTCAACCCAAACCATTCTGGGATTCTATGATTAAAGCCCAGATAATCCGCCAGGAATCTTCCAGAGCTTCCAGTTCACCAGAGAAACATCGGAGAGCACAATGCCCAAGCTCACCCCATCACCTTTCTCAGCTGCCCTGCTTGGGCCGGGGCTGGCCCAAGGAGCTCAGAGGCTCCTGCCTGGAGCAATCCCCTCTCCCTTCAGCAGAATGAGCCACCTGGCTGCCCCTCACCAGTCCTGCTGCACCAGACACCAGCCAGCAGCACATCCCAATAGGGGGGAGATCCACAAGCTCTAAAAGAGACAAGGACAGACAAAGAGTGCCATAAAAAAAGGGTTTAGCAGGAAAAGCACGATGAGGATGGGGATGAAGACAGGCACAGACTTCATTGGTTATGCATTTATTTGCACTCAGGTTTAGGAAGTCTCATTTACCTGCCCTCTCACTGTCCAGAAATTGCAGGTTTTTCTCCAGGCAAGTCTTGGTAATAATTAAATTTGTCTCTGCAAAGCTCTGAATACTTTGTTTTCCCACCATCCTGGGGAAAAAAAAAAAGTGGTAAAACCACTCTTGTATTCTGCTGTTATAGAGTAAAAATAATTAAATATGTTCTCCATAGATCAGCATCCAGCTGATCCACTCTTAAACACCGGCCTGAGATACAGGAATTCTTATTCCATTGCTGGGAGGGCATCAGGTACCACATTTAAGAGCATCCACCAGCTCTTAAATGTGCTGAACTCAATTAATTCTGTGCTGCTATGATGGCACAAACCTGCTCCAGTTGAAGGTGTCCCTCCCCATGGCAGGGGGATGGAACTGGGTGAGCTTTAAGCTCCCTTCCAACCCAAACTGTTCTTTGATTCTATAATAAAAGATGTGGAGATTGTAGAGAAAGGTAATAGCTTTTATTAAGGGAACTGATACAGTTTGAAGAAATAGTTACTTTTCACAGGCAAACTCTTCTTCAGGCTGACATTTTGAAAAGCAATTTTGTTCTGAATGGAGCAAATATAATATTTCCTGAATACCATAAAGCCAAAGACAAACTTAGGGAAATGCTCCATTTCAGAAAATTGCCGTCTGAGACCTCCAGTGTGTTGAGTCAAAACGTTTCATTACAGGACTCGCCGTGGTTTAGCAATGAAAATAAGGCTTTCAATCCATTTTTAATAGGATTTATCTCTACTGATTTTAAATTCACATTCAGTTCAACTGCTGGGAGGTTGCTCTCCCTTCAGAGGTCAGTGTTGGGAGGGAATCTGGGGTGCTGCCATGGCCATGGAAATTTGCAGGGGAAATGACTTAATCATAAAATTGTGGATTTGTTTTGGTTGGAAAAGCCCTTTAGGATCATCCTGTCCAACTGTTTGCCCAGCATGGCCAAGGCCACCATGTCCCCAAGTGCCACACCCACAGGTCTTTTAA
This sequence comes from Rhipidura dahli, assembly GCA_013399225.1. Lineage (NCBI taxonomy): Eukaryota > Metazoa > Chordata > Aves > Passeriformes > Rhipiduridae > Rhipidura > Rhipidura dahli. The sequence goes on along the minus strand of VXAC01006848.1, from coordinate 336,681 downwards.
ACACCTCCAGGAATGGTGACTCCATCACTTCCCTGGGTAACCTGTTCCAGGGCTGGGCAACTCTTTCCATGAAGAAATTTTTCCCAATATCCAACCTAAATCATCCTGGAGAGAGGATGTGCCCATGAGGCTTCAGCGTTTCAATTGCTGGAAACTGCTGTCGGTTTTAAAGCAGAATTAAATGCATGCAAATCTGTCCTAATTGAAATCAACTTCCAGTGCATCACTTGAGTAGGCTTTGAGTTTCCAGTGGAGAAGAGGGTTGGTGGGTATTTTTCCTGGGAGTTTCTGCCTTTATCCTGAAGTTTTTATTCCATTTTAAATTACTCTTCTCACTTAGTTAATCTGTGTAACCCTTCAGGGACTCATTGCTGGGGACAGGCTGGATCACGCTATTATTTTCTTGAAGGTCTTCACCTCCATGTGGAGGACCAGGATCCAGGCAGGAAGGGGACCAGCACTGACATGATCAAGAGGCATCTCTCATTATGGGGAAAGATGGAAGAATAAATCCTAATTCACTCTTCCAAATCTTGTATTTTTTTTTTCTTTGGGAATCAAACTTCCTGCTTCCCTGAAAGCTCCAGCTCACCAAGTCATGGGATGAGGCAAAAATCTCAGCTTTTATAAGATGAGAAAGCAGTTCCCAGCTGCCCAGGCTGCAGAGAAGAGCTGGAGCTTTGAGATGTAAAGAATTAATATTGGGAAAGCCAAGAAAACAAATGGACAGTTTAGGAATTCTGTCTCACCTGTTTTTTAGCTAGTCATCATCACAGAATCATAGAGTGGATTGAGTTGGAAGGGACTTTAAAGAAAGTCTTGTCGTTTGAGGATTTTGGCTCTTCCAAGAGGCTGGATCACTCTTTATTCTGCTTCCTGTTGGGAAGGGATTTCACTGTGTTCACCTATGAAATCAGACTGTGTCTCTCATTAAAAATACCTGTCTAAACACACAGACCACTCTGACTAGAGATGCCTCCAAAAATCCCAGCGTGGGCCAATCCAGGGGCTTCATTTTCTTGGTTTGGGGTAAATTCCTCTGCAGCAGAATTGAATTTTTCATGCACACAGCCCCACTGAAGGGGGGATCCCAGCGAGCAGGTGGGGTGCAGCCAAACCCAGCAGCCCCCTGTTCCCTCTGTTAATGATTCTTCATTCCTTGGTCCTTTCAGGCATACAAGAGGAAAACAGAAGCTGCCAAGAAGGAGTACCTGAAAGCCCTGGCTGCGTACCGGGCCAGCCTCGTCTCCAAGGTACAGCCACACTCACGGACAGGTTACAACTCACAGGAGCCTCCAGGGAGGAGCAGATTTTTTACAGAAAGAATGATAAAGTACTGGAATGGCCTGCCCAGGGAGGTGGTGGAGTCACCATCCCTGGATGTGTTTAAAAAGAAATTGGATGTGGCACTTGGTGCCAGGGTTTAGCTGAGGTGTTGGGGCATGGGTTGGACTCGATGATGTTGCAGGTCTCTTCCAACCCAGTGATTCTGTGAAATTTATCAGAAATGCTGTGCAATTGTGATATCAGAACTGATACCAGCATTAGCACCTTCCCAAGGGGCTGAAAGAGGGGCTCTGCAGCACGGTCAGGGCAGGAGCTGGGCTGGCCTTTAGCACCCTGCAGTGAAACCCTGCTGATGGGTTCAGCAGCAGGGGAGGTTTGACCAGTGCCCCTGTGTGGGGTGAAGGGGCCCCTGCTGCCTGTCCCCACTGTTCCTTGCCCTCCTTCAGGGTGTGAGTGTAGCAAAGTGGTCAGGAGGACAAGGTGAGGGGTCAGGGACTGGCGCAGGGAAAGGTGACAGCCACTGGTACCAGCATCCTGCTGCACCCTACTCCATGGCCTCGGGCTGTCCCACCTGCTCAGGACCCCAGGTTTTGCTTCTGCTGTGCATGCTCAGCCTAGGGCAGATTTTTAGGGAGTTTTAAGGAGTTTTTAGGGAGTTTTATGGAGTAAGGCCTGTAACAGTGGGTTGGTGAGATGTCAGCACGTGGGTGCTTAACACACTCCAACCAAACCAAACCCAGAGAACTCATTCCAGTGCCTAGAGTGACATTTCAGGCCCATACAGGGACTCCCAGTGCTGCAAGACCGCACTGGGGAGTAATGATGGGCTCAGTTTCCTAGACATGGATGCTCATCCCAAGGGATCTCACCTCTTGCCCTTCTCCACACCTCCAGAGAGGGGACACAGGCATTTGCTACCTGTGAATTTGGGGTGGCTCCCATGGAGCTCAAGATCCTCCTGGCTCAGGGGCAATGCTGCCCTTGAGTAGTGAGTGGTCTCCTTTCAAATCTTCTCCTTGGAACCACATCACATCCTCAGAGCTTAATCATCACATTCAGCTGCCTTGGGAAATAATGGGATCTCCCAAATCACCCATCCTCTGTGGGGGTGATGAGCTGGAAAGGCTCAGAGCCCCTGTGCAGACCAGTAGCTGCCAACTTCTCAACAGAGCAACAGCAAGGACAGGAAAAAGGGCTGGGAAGGACTTGTTGGGGATTTAAAATTCATGTCGGTCCCTCTGGAAGCCTCTGAGGGTCTCACCTTGAATGTGCCTTGCAGCAGTGTGGGGCAGGAGTGTGGAAGGCATGGAAGTCACGGAGGCATGGGCTCTGTGGCTTTGTTTCCTTCCCAATTTCTCCAGTTGCTCTTCTGAAAAACTTTGTTTCGACCAAAGCAGCGCAGTGTGGCCCTGGATGCTGGGTGAGAAAGGATCAGGAGTATCACTACAGAGCCCATCACAGGACAAAACCCTCAGTGTCCAACCCAGAAAACTTCCCCTTGTCCTTCTCTTCTCCCTGCTGAAGTGAGGCCACCCCTGTCCCATGCATTAGAGACCCTCCAGGGCTGCAGGGATGCTCAGGATGGGGCAAGCAGAGGGTTTACAGACCTATTTGTACTCTGCTGGAAGCAGAGTCACCTACCCAAAGCAGTGAGCTGCTGCTGGGCAGTTTGCACTGGTTCCTTCCCCTGGGTGCTCCAGGCTCTGCCAAAGGCACAGCTGAGCTCCTGAGCTTTCGTTTTCCAGCTATGGATGCTGCACCCAGCCTGTGGCCACCCAGCTGCCTCAGGGCTGGGAGTTCATGTGCTGGCAGGTGGGAGAGAATGATGNAACTCCAGAGTTACACACTGGGCACTGCAGGGTTTGAAAATATAAAAGTTCAAACCTAAGGCCTCAAGGAGCAGGAGCCACGGGGAGCTCAGCAGGCCGGGTATCTCAGGATGCATATCGATGTTTCCTCTCTCCCTTGCTCACCACCCTCCATTCTGCTTTCCCACAGAGCTCTGCCGACCAGGGGGAGACGAAAAGCACCCAGAGCAACCCCCCTTCCAAGATGATCCCCCCCAAGCAGCCCATGTACCCGATGCCTCCGCAGGCTTCCTCTCCCTACCCCGGCCTGGGCTCCTTCCTGTCCCCGTCGGAGCTGCAGAGCTACCGCGGCCACCCGCACGCCGGGCTGTCCCGGAGCCTCCCCGCCAAGCCCCTGCTGCCCAGCCTCAGTGCCTCCCCCCCGCCCTCCTTCCAGATCAGCCCCCCGCTCCACCAGCAGCTGTCCTTGCACCACCCGCAGAGCTCGCTCCTCAGCCAGCCCCTCAGCATGCAGCAGGTCCCCCAGCAGCCCCTCCTGTCCCCCCCCATGGCACTACAGGTACAGCCCCCCATCAACACCTCGCCTCCCGGCCAGCAGGTGGGTGCTCGGGGCTCTTTGTGTGTTGGTGGTGTCCCCAAGGGAGTCTTCCAAGGGGAGGGAATGGAGCCCCAGGAGAGGCTGAGGGAGCTGGTAAAGGGGCTCAGCCTGGAGCAAAGGAGGCTCAGGGGAGACCTTGTGGCTCTGCACAGCTCCCTGACAGGAGGGGGCAGCCGGGGGGGATCGGGCTCTGCTCCCAGGGAACAGGGACAGGAGGAGAGGGAACGGCCTCAGGCTGGGCCAGGGGAGGTTTAGATTGAAAGCTAAGGAAAATTTCTCTGTTGGAAGAGGTAATCAGGCAGTGGAACAGCTGCCCAGAGAAGTGGTGGAGTCAGCATTCCTGGAAGCATTCCAAAGCTGTGTGGCTGTGGCCCACAGGGACATGGTTTAGTGGTGGCCTTAGCAGTGCTGGGGTTGCACTCGATGATCTCGGAGGTCTCCTCCAACCTAAATGATCCTGTGACTTCTCCAGCACAGGGACTGGACTTTAGCTCTGCACAAGGAAAAGTGGCTTCTGTAGTTTGGTGATAGCATTCTAGGGAATCCTCACAATCACTCGTTGGGATAGAAGCTGTTGCTGAGGGCAGCACTTTGTGCAACTTCATTCCATGTAATTTGTGAAAAAAATATAAAAATTAAAAAAAAAAAACCTAACCCACATTGCCCTAATTTGGATGTTTTGGGAAAAAATCATGTTCTTTGTCAGGTGATTACCATGAATCTGGTTTATATACATTGCCTAATAGATATAAATTTAATTAAACCCACCCCAAAAAATGGGGAAAACTGATCAGCTTTCAGCAAAAGCAGCCCCTCAGTGTCCTTGCTGAAGCACCAGTGGTGGCAGCACAGGGGGGAGAGTGTTGTTTGTGTGGATGTCCCTTGTTCCTGAACACTGGGATGGGTAACTCAGCACAGGAGCTGAGCTGCACTGGAAGTGAGACAGTGGCTTTGGTGGCCAGGCTGCAAAAAACCCAACAGCTTTTGTGGCTGTTTGCCCTCTACAGCCATTCCCATCCCCGAGGAGGGAGGTTCTGACAGAAAGATCAGGGAAAAGGGATGTAAAATATGTTGCTGCTATGGTCTGGGCTCTGTCCCTGGGGCTCCTCCTGTGCTCTCAGGGACAGCTTTTGGGGACCATGCCCGTAAATGTGATTATGCACTATTATTATATCTGCAGTTCTGCTGCTCTGGGTGCTCCTGTAACCCTCCTTTCCCTCTCCACCCCACAGGACTTCTCCCACATTTCGTCTGAGTTTCAGAACAGTGTTGGACCCCGTTCGCCTGGTGCATCAAACCCTCCAGGAAGCACTGAGTGGGACAACGACTACCCCAGCAGGGAGTGTGGGGTCAACCACTGCAGGCCAGTAGACAAAACAGCTCACTGCCAGTGCACATCTGGGCTGGGACACTGAACAACAGTGCAGTGTCTGCCCTAAAATGTGCAGCCTGTTGTGGTCAGGGAAGTTCAAGGCTCACTGAAGTGATGCTATGGAAGCAGGTAGCTTAAAAATCATGGATAAATTCTTCACTGGACATGAAAAGATTTCCATTTTTCTTTTATTTATTTATTTATTTCTATTTAAGGTCCCTTCCAACCCAAACCATTCTGTGATAATTCTTCTGCTCCTAAAGCAATTGCCCTTCTCACTGAGGCCACAGCCTCCCATAATTGTCTCCACCAGCAGGTCCCTTATCATGCCTGGGAATTCACCCTGACAGTGTAACAAATGCTCAGCCCTCCCAGAGGCACAGGCTGCTCCATCCCCCTGCACCCTGCAGGAAAACCCCACAGACATCTGCAAAGACTTTCCCCTTATGCCCCACAAGCTCTGGCACCAATGTGCCAGTAGGAAGGGCCCTTCAGTGCTGCTCAGATCCCCAAAAAATGAAAACATCTGGATGGTCTTAAAGCTGGGGAACAGGGAGTGTGTGGAAGCCATTTCCAACCTCTTCCTAACCCACTGCTCTTGGCTCAGCCCAAATAGTTGGGAGACTCTGTTGTGTTCCATGGAACTTTCCCAGGGTTCCCTGTTGGGAAGGAGGCTGGATACCATCAGGATATTGATTTCCTTCAGGTGCTGGAGCATGGTGCTCTCACCAGAGATAACAACCAGCTCCCAGGCTCTTCAGAGCACGGCTGCTGTCTGTGCCAGCAGAGCACTTACAGCTGCTGGGCCGGGCACAGGCTGTACAGACATTTGTTTCTTCCAGGGAAATAAATAACTGGCTGATCCATTAGGATATCTCTGCTGTCTGCCTGCCTGGGGACATGGATAGGTCTGGCCTTTGCATGCTCCTTCCTGAAGTCTCTGCAGAGAGCCTGAAAGAAGGAACATGATCAGGACCTGGTTGTAAAAGTCACTTCACACGCTGTGGGCAAAATGCTGAAGATGCTTGGAGGGTTGTGGCACATGGATCCCAATTCCCAGAGGTGCTGGGCAGATCCCAGGGATGAACTCCCCTAGAAATAAGCATCACTTCTTAAAGGATCAGCTGGGAAAACATTTGATTCCTTCTGCAAACCCCACTGCCTGGGTCCCATGCAGAAAACCCAGGGCACTCCAGAAGCAGGTGAAACGTTCCTATAGCAGTGAGGATTGAGTTCTGTGTTGCTAAAACAGGCTCTGTGACATCTGGCTGGAGTGCCACACTGTAAGCAGAGGGCCCTTGCAATTCATGATCAAAGCTCATGCATTTCATGCCTTTGTCACAGCAGAAATATCAAATTTCATGGGTTTATCACAGCTTCCTGGGGAAAAAAAAAGTCATTCTAAAACCAGACATTATGCAGAGACTTCCAGATAATTATTAGAGTAGATTATAGCAAGGAACTCAGATGGATAGAGATCAGTCCTGCAGAGAGTGCTTAGTGCACTGAAAAATATCCCAGTGGCTGCTCAGGGAGGAGCCCATGTCCTGTGACATGGAGCTGCTGGCAGCCAGTGTCCAAAGCTGGATTGTTCTCATTTGTTGTAAGGCCTGGTGTGCCAGCAGTGCCAGCACCTCCTGCTGCTGCTGCTGCCCAGGGCTTTGCAGCCCCAGCTTCACCTGGAGCATTCCCAGACAGCTGTAGGGCTGCAGCTCCCTGTGTCTCAGGGTCGCTCATAAACCAAGAAAAGAGATGATCTGCATCTCCTCATGCAGGGCAGGGAATGATGGGACAGGGGTTAATGGCTTCCCACTGCCAGAGGGCAGGGATGGATGGGATATTGGGAAGGAATTTTTCCCTGGGAGAGTGGGCAGGCCCTGGCACAGGGTGCCCAGAGAAGCTGGGGCTGGCCCTGGATCCCTGGCAGTGTCCAAGGCCGGGTTGGAAAGGGCTTGGAAACCTGGGATAGTGGAAGGTGTCCATGGGAACAAGATGAGCTTTAAGGATGTTCCCACCCAATCCACTCTGATTCCATGATCCTTCTGACTCTGCTGCTTCCTCCAAGGCACTTTGTACAATTTCCAGGTGATGCTCAGAGTTGTCCCTGGGCTCCTCCACAGCACCTTGCCATGAGCTGGGTGGGTCCAACCATCAGCAGAGCTTGAGCATAGCAGTGATAAAGGGATGTCTCACCGGGTTTGATTCATCAGTGCTGCCCTGGGTAAATTTTGGAAGTCTCTGGATCATGTAATGGCCCATTTCAACCTCAGAAGTGCATTTGGCTTAATTGCAATTAAAGCAGCACCGTGAGGAGCAAAATCTGGCTGGAAAGAAAAGGGATTATTCCTTGATGAGATGTGACTCAGCTGTAGAGTCCCAGATTTCTGGAAAAGAGGATCATCCCAACCTCCCCAGCACAGAGAAGGCCCTTTTGGGTTATGATTTTCATTTCATGTCTAATCTTGATATTTCTTTAGCTTACAGCATCTGTTGGCACTGGGTTAGCTGGGGTAAAACCTCCCAAGCCTCGTTTTCTTTTGTGTTTGTCATCCAGGTGACTTCTGAAAAACTGACAAGGCTGTCTTTCTCTCTGTCCTTCTCCATCTGATAAGGGAGCTGCTGCAGGGATTTTTGTTTCCCGGCCTATCCTTGCTAGTTAAAATGCCATCAAAAGACATTTCTTCCCTCATGCCCAGCAGATTCTGGGATCCTGCAAGCAGACACTCCTTGATTCATAACCCAGCCATGCTGGAGAGAGAGTTTTAAATGTTTCTTAGCTCCTGGTCTCCCTATTCTTAATGACTTTTTGCTTACTGACTTCCATCCAATTTTCCTGGCTCTTTCTGGGCTGAAGCCCAAGCTATCCTAGATTGTGAGCAAAGACACGGGGAGCATTTCTCAGCTCCTGCTTGGTGTTTGACTATCACTTCCCACAAGCAACTGCAGCACACAATTTCAATGCTTTTTTTGCCACCACATCACAAACTCCTTCCCTAGTCCCCTCTCCCTCACCTGACAGTCTGATCCCGGCACTTGCTCTTTCCCAGGCACTGAATTCCTCTGTTTCACAGTGATTTTCTCCTCACTTCTACCAGAGGTGCAGCTTGGTTTACAACCACGTGCAAATCTTCCTAAATCCCTAATTAAATCTTAACTCCTCAAAGCACTTCCCTTGTTTTTTCTGCTTTGTTTTGTGATTATGACTCCTTCCACACCTTCTTCGGGGGTTGTGTCCTTTCCATCCTAAAACATGCTATGATTTACCTTTGTCCCCTCACATTTAGGTATTTTTGGGATAACACTGAACTTGATTCATCTTTCCACGTCCTTCCTCTCATTTGCTACACACAGATTAGGTTCTTTTTGGCTGTCATCCTTTAGCAACTTTTCTCCCCTCTTCCCACACTCCTTTAGGCTAAAAGATGGGACACTGTCCTTCATGCCTTGTCCAGGCACAAAAAGCCATGTACAGCCACTAGATCCAGACATTTATAACCTCCCTAATTCCTTCCAACAATGCAGTGATCCTCTCCAAAGGGGAGGGAATTTTCCAAATCAGGAGCTAAATGAGCAAACACTATAAAAAGGCAAAGATAACCCATCACAACTGCACTTAGTTTGGATTCAATTATTTATGGTAATACTTCATAATGAACTGGGAAATGTTCTGTAGCGTGTTGTGTAAAATTAATGAAGTTTTAGGACTGGAATACCTCGCTGCTGCTCAGTGGCATTAAATCTTCTCTGAGTGAAGGAGGGAAGACTGTGCATTTTAAATGCAGATTATAAAATGTGGAGATTAGCAAAGGGTGGGCTCTTGACTCTGTCAGAAGACAACTCTATCAGCAACAGCCCTGCCTTGCTGTCTGCCCCTTCCCTGGTGCTGCACTCACAAACACACCCACACCAGAACCTCCCAAGCTTTTTCATGTTCTTCACCACGTTTTAAGGCCAAGGTCTTTATGGAGCCAGTGATATTTCCATTGTGTCTGTGCAGGTGATAAACCCCACTGAAAGTCCTGGATTTCAGAGCAAAACCTCCACAGTTCATCAGCCAGGGGACAGGGACTTCAGCCACTTCCCTCCCTGCTGTGTCCTGGAATAAAAGAGCATCTGGGCTCCCTCTTTGGGCTCTCCTTATGCAGTGTCAGAATGAGCACATTTTATCCAAAAGCAGCTCTCTAAACCTCCATGGCTCAGCCTCAGGTGTGGTGAAACAGGGGATGTTGGCCCCGGGGCTGATGCCAGGCAGAGCATTCCAGCATTCTCCAGGTGGGATCTGCAGAGACACCCAGAGCTGACCCTGCCCTGTAACTTCAGCAAGAGCAGCAATTAAGCCAAGAAGAAATGGATGTTGTAGCTCTTATAGTTAATGAAATTGAGAAAGAAATAAAATTGCACCCAACTCTTATTCTTAGGGGGACTTTCTCACTCTCTACAACAACATGCCTGAAATTTAGGGTTGGAGTTAGGGTTACCCCCTAGGGCTAGGGTTAGGTCAGGGCTGCCCTTTGAAAGAGGGTATAGGCAGGTGGGGGTCAGTCTTTTCTTCCAGGTAACAAGGGGCAGGACAAGAGGAAAGAGCCTCAGGTTGCACCAGGGGAGGTTTAGATTGAGTATTTGGGGAAAAAAATCTTCATGGAAGGAGTGTTCAAGCATTGGAAGAGCTGCCCAGGGCAGTGGCAGGGCTGCTGGATGTGACACCTGGGGACGTGGTTTGGCAGTGCTGGGAGAATGGCTGGACTTGATCTTGGAGGGCTTTTCAAACCTAAAAGATCCTGCTGTGCCTTTGCCTGGTCCCTCTGGGGCTGCCCCTCCTTGATGCCTTTTTCAACTTAGAAATGAAAACAGCACACACTTTTGAGATAATATCAGTGTGGAAGGTGATATAAAGGTGGATCTTTATTGGAGGCTGCAGGGGCAGTTATGGAATAATGTTCACAAAAGCCCACACCCCCCATGGGGGTGCACAGGGTTTTATAAGTTTGGCAAATAACAATAATTGACACAAAAGCACCAATTAGGAGCATGAGTGGTGATGCAATTCCCCCTTAAATTAAGCCCCTTCTAAGTCTTCCCCCACCCCTCACGTGGGACTGAACTTTGTTGATGAAAACGTGTCTGAAGAGCTCTTTGGTAGCCAGGGAGAGCTAAGATAGGGTATGGAATACATTTTGTCTTCCTGCCTAGGGAAAGGGCATGGAAAACCACTGGGAAAACCAGCCACGGATACAACAGGCTCCAAATACACGTGTAAGGAATCCAGAGAGCCTATAAAAGAAAAAAAAACAGGCAAAACCCAAAGCAGCACGACCCCAAAAGCCACGGCGCGGGCAGGGAGCCTGTGCCAGCTCCTCCCCAGCCCTCCTCACGCCTGTCTCCCTCTGCTTTCTCTTACAGCATGCTGCCAAGGGACAAGGCACTCTACCTCACCTAAGGCTCAGCATCCCTTTGGGAGGAGGCTCAGACGAAGGACACTTGAGAGGGTCTGTCCTACAGCCCACGCGGGGAGGCACGAGCAGGTCGGACACAGCTGCCCCCGCACCTCGGCGCTGGCTTCGTTTCCAGGCTCTAAGAGCAGTTTTCTTTTTCTGTTGTGGTTTTTTTTTTTGTTTTTTCCCTTTTTATTTTCAAACTCTAAATAAAAATAACAAAAAAATAGTCTACTTTCCGTGGAAGCCCCCCCCCCGAAAAACAAACAAACAAACAAAAAATCCCCACCTCGTAAATGGCAAAGAACAAACAAAAATAAACAGAGAGAGAAGATTCAAATTAAAAGGAAAAAAAAAAAAACAAAAAACCAACAAAATAAGCGCAAAACCAACAAAAAAAAATAATGGAATTAAACTAAGGACACCGTTTTTCTGCTTGCCATCAGCTTAGCTACAGACTATTTTCCTAGTGAACTGCTTTTAGACGCAGCATAAACCCAGGTCTGGTGTCCTGCAGCATTAGGCCAGCTCAGTAGGAGGATGCACTCTTTTGACTTGCTAACAGCACTAAACTTTGTGCAAGAAAATGTGAAGTTTGTGTGAATATTGTACATGCAAAGGCCTTGGACGGTCTGGCGAAAAAAAAATTACAAAAATAAATAAAAACTATTGCTAGGTAGGTGGGGGAGAGAGCAGAAGGCAAACTACGAGAGGACAAATGTGAAAGAGATCATGAAAATATAATTTGTTGGATAGTTGTAAGTAGTTTACTAAGTGTTTTAGAGCTGTGCTAAAGACATCTTTAAGATTTTTTTGTGAAAGAAATTAGTAGTTTACTTTATAGTAAAAGCATTTTATATTAATTGTAGCACATTTTTTAGTTATACATAGAAGGGAGATGTGTATAAAAAACCAATAAAAAAGCCTGCCAAACTTGTTTCTATTATTTGTACAGCAAGAAATGGACAATTTATATCCATGTTGTATGGCATTATTATTTTTTTCCGGCCATATGTCCATCTATTTAAAAAATTGCTGACAATGATTTTTGTCTATTTATGAAAAATTAGAGAGCATAATTACAGTTTCTCATAAGGTGCATTTTTGGGTTGTTTTTTTTTAATTATTTTTTGTTTTGTTTGAGGGCGCTGCTCTGGCAGCACCTGCCACATTCGGTTCACAATGCTTATCTTACCTTTCTTTATAATAAAAAGTATGAAAAGTAGAGCTGCAGCAGTCTCTCCTTATTCTGGGGGACACCCTGGAAGTGGCCCTTGCCTTGTCCTCCTCAGCTTTTGCTCCCTCCCTCCTCTCCCATCACGTTCTCACCCACCCCAGCCTCTTCCCGCTCTGTAATATCAGCCAGATTTCTCCTAAATATGATTAAAATAAAGGGGGGAAATGGAACTTTATGCAAACCTTCCTTGAGTTATCATGGGGAGGAGATGGGATTTGCTCCAGGGAGAACTGCTGGAATGTTAATTCTTTGTGTGTGTGGCAGGTAAGTGGCCTAGAGGCTGAAATCACAGGGAGGAGGTTTCCAGCCCTGGGAGAAGGTCTGGAAGGGACCATCACAGGGAGTTCTGGTGACAGCAGCTCCTCATGGTTTGTCCTCTCTGCAGGAAGGTGTCACCCATGATGTCCATTCCCCTGCACTCCCGCGGGCAGCCCCGGCTGTGTCATCTTTGGGTCACGGTGACAGTGGATTTGGCCCACTGGAGGCCTCCACTGGAAAGGTTTGTGGGGCAGCAGTGCAGGGAGCCACTGGAAGGTGACTTTGCCAATTTAGGAGGAGCTGTGCAAAGCAATACCCACGTTTTTAACAACCCCTGAATTTCTGCAGGGCTGCCCTGCTGCCTCTGCTTCTCCCAGAGAGCTGGTGGGGCACCATGGAGGGCACAGTGACCCATTTCCAGCCCTGGGGGTGTGGAGACATCTTGGGAATGAAGGGCAGTTGGCTATTAGAGAGCCCTGAGCATTAATGAGAAATTGTGAGGCTTTCCAAAGCACTTTAATCCCTACTAATCTCTAAATTTGCATGGTGGCAGCTGTGCTTAAATGGTGTTCCAGCTGTTGGCTAATTGGCATGGACCTGGAATTGCTGCAGGGAAGCAGCTGGGAGCTGAGCCCCCCCGTCCATCACCATGGCTGGCTCACAGATTCACAGAAGGGTTTGGGTTGAAGGGATCTTTGAGCTCATCTCCTTTCACCCCCTGCCATGGGCAGGGACACCTTCCACTGTCCCAGGCTGCTCCAAGCCCCATCCAGCCTGGCCTTGGGCACTGCCAGGGATCCAGGGGCAGCCACAGCTGCTCTGGGCACCCTGTGCCAGGGCCTCCGCACCCTCACATGACACCTTGGACCCTCCCAGGGAGGTATTTCTTCCCAATATCCAACCTAAATTTCTTCTCTTTCAGTTTAATTCCAACCCCCAGTCCTGTCACTATCTGCCTTTGCTGTTCTCCATCTTTACCAGCCTCTTCAAGTGCTGAAAGGATGCACCCAGTTCAACGAAGGGGTTCAGTGCCAGTCCCTGAGGGTCAGGACCTGGGCCAGGCAGGAATGGTGTGGCTGGGGGAGCTTCCTCCTGCTCTGAACCCTTGGTCTGTCATTAACAGTAGTGGAAAATTCAGTAGCTGGGTCTCAAGAAGCCTCAGGGCAGGATCAGCTCTACCTAAACCCTGTCTTTGTGCCTAACCTTCCTTTAGAAACCTTTAAATTCCAGGCAGATACCTAAATCTCTCTCCCTACAAAGCAAATCCCTTGCTTCGGAACACAGGGAAGAATTTACTGCTTTCCTTGTCACGGTAATTTTCCCCATATTTGAAGAAGGGCATTGGCTCCCCTCCACCTCCTCCCCACCTGCCCCAGCAGTTGCAAAGGCAGAGGTGGTGATCCAGAGCAGGATGAGCTGTGGAGCTCCCAGTTTTAGTCAAAGAGCACCAGTTGGATGCTCAAAAGGCTCTGGAACAGCTCTGGGCCCGGGGGCTGGCAGGGCAAGGGCAGAACCAAGGCAGGCATCCCCAGACTTCGGGCTGATGATGGAGAGGGATGTGCGAGGCAGGAGCAGGGAGAGCCCGGGCTAATTGACTTTGGTTTATGAGCACATAATTAGCAGTGCTGCAGGATGTCACAGGGGGTGTAACAAACCTCAGCAGCAGCTCAGTGGTGTTAACCCTTTGAGCACAGCCCCGGCTGGGTGCCTCTGGACAGCCATGCCTGGCTCCCACAGAAATGGGGAGGATCCACCAGCACCCCCTGCCCCACCAGGACACAGCCTCCCACAGAGCCAGGTATTATGCTGATTTATCAAATTGCAGTTCAAAGTCAAGAAGAGTTGAGGAGACAGCAATAAAACATTTGATCTCAACTCTGACTCCAAATTACCCTTCTGGCCAGCACAGCATTTCATCCAGGGGAATGGTTATTCCTCTCTTCCTCTTCAAAATTCGCCATTCAAACTGATCATTTCCACACACAGGTGTGTGGGAAGGGTCTGTGCATTGTCCTGGGGCACCACCCTGAGCTGTGCCTGTGGCACAGGGCCACGACCACCCCTGCAGTGCTGGGAGGACACTTTGTCTCTGTTACATCTGTGTTACCATTATTGAGATGATGGAATGGAAGGGAGAACAACCCTGACAAGCAATATTGAGAGCTTCACACAAGAAGGATCAAAGGAAAGGACTTCATTTGACCAATCCCAGGTCCCTGACAACTGCAGCACATGCTGGGAGCAGGAGCCTTGTGCCAGCCTTGGTGAGCCCCTGGTCCCCTCCTTAAGCAGACCTGAGCCTTGGCAAGTGTCCCTGTTCCGAAGGTCCTGGAGCCCAGGTGTGGAGCGAGTGCATGGTGAAGGAAATGAGTTGTAGCCCTGGGGCCTGGCTCTGGGCACAGACCCCAGGCAAGGCACCAGGATTCCCAGGCTGGGCAGTGCCAGGCAGAGGTTGGATGTCAGACCCAGCACGGGCTGCACAGCACCTCCAGCTGCTCTTCCCAGCCACATCTGTGCTTCACCAGGGTGGTGGCCACCACAACATCCACCCAGCCACTGTGGCATGGCCCAGCCCACGGATGCAAGCATGGGATCATAGACTCACAGAGTGGTTGGGGCTGGGAGGGACCTTAAACTCATCTCCTTTCACCCCCTGCCATGGGCAGGGACACCTCCCACTGTCCCAGGCTGCTCCCAGCCCCGTCCAGCCTGGCCTTGGGCACTGCCAGGGATCCAGGGGCAGCCACAGCTGCTCTGGGCAGGGCCAGCCAGGGCCGCAGCAGACTCACAGGGAACAATTTCTTCTTAACATATAACCTAAATTAATTTCCCCTCTTTCAGTTTGATCCCATCCCCCTTGTCCTGTCACTGCAGTTCCCAAGGAAGAGTCACTCTCCTGCTTCCCTGCAGCCCCTTCACACACTGGGAATGTGATGGGAGGTCTCCACACAACCTTCTCGTTTCCAGGCTCAAGAGCCCCAGCTTTCTCAGCCTGTCTCCAGAGGGGAGATGCCCCAGTGTCCTCAGCAACTCTGTGGCCTCCTCTGGATCTTCTCCAACAATTTCACATCCTCCTTATGTTGCAGGCACCAGAGCTGTACCCAGTACTCCAGGTGGGCTCCTTGCTGCATGGTACAAGGGCTGGGATGGGAACCTTCTCAGCAGGACCAGCTGTGCTTCACCTGCCCTCTGCCCAGCACTGTCCCCAGCAGGTGGAAAGGCTCTGCCCACCAAGCAAAGATGACACAAGGCACCTTTGCCATCCTTCTGAGGACTGCAGAGCCCAAAAAAAGAGCCCGTGTCTCACAGGGGTGAAGCACAGTCAGTTTGCTTCCATTCCAGGTGCTCCACCCTGCAGCAGGAGGTCTGTGAGTCCAAGCCCCAAAATCTCAGCATCCCCTTGGCAGCTCATGGCACAGTGCAGGCAAAGTGCTGCCTCCAAAACACGAGGAGTGCAAAACTGTCAGTTTGAATGGCGATTTTTGAAGAGGAAGAGAGGAATAACCATTCCCCTGGATGAAATGCTGTGCTGGCCAGAAGGGTAATTTGGAGTCAGAGTTGAGATCAAATGTTTTATTGCTGTCTCCTCAACTCTTCTTGACTTTGAACTGCAATTTGATAAATCAGCATAATACCTGGCATGGTAATTGCTGGAGATTTTATTCCTAGTGGGGTCACTTTATTACACGGCAAGCACATTAGAGAGCTTTCTGTTGCTCTGCCATAATTATCACAGGGACAGAGGTCAAATAAAGCAGGACTTAGTAGGTGGTTATTGCAGATGATGCTCTGATGGGGTCGTTTCAGGCATCTGTGTAGCTGAGTGCCTTCAGCAGTGGTCAGACTGTCCCTCTCTGCACCTCCAGGGCTCCTTGCTTTTCTCTTCTCCCAGTTTTTATGCTCTCACCATGGCTCCAAGGCAGCAAAATCTGGGAACACACCAGAAGCCTCACCCAGAGATGGTGGAAAGGACCGGGAGATGCTGCAGTGCATACTGCATGGGCAGGACTATTGGATGCACCCTTGTGGCAGTGTGGACAAATCTGGAGGAGAATATCCTCAGAGGGGAAGGCAGGTTACCACCACCCCTCCCCACACCAGGTTCAGGAAAAAAAGAAATGTTCCTTGGAGGAAAGTGAAAGAGATAAAAAACTATTTATTTAACAAACACACAGAAAAGGATAATAATGTTAAATAATAAAAGCTCTCACTGTGGAGGGAAACCTGGGAAGATTTCAGAGCCCTTCTGTAGGTGGAGTCTCTCTCTCCTCCTCCTCGGAGCTGGGTCAGTGTGGGCCCCCTCCAGGGCCTCAATGGAAAATTCTCCCGGTGTGTTCTGATGTTGGAACAGTCCAGAAGAGAAGAAGGGAAAAACCAAAGTCCCAGGAAAGCAAAGTTCAACTCTCCATGTCCCTCAGGAGCAAAGGAGCCGAGAGCTGGAAAGCAAGGGGCGCTTCCTCCGCTCTCGCTGCCGCAGCCGGGGAACGCAGAGCAGCCTCTGGGTCTGTGGCCTTGGACAGCTGCTGCCAAAAGTTCCCTCGGTTCTTTCCTCTCCCCCCTCTCAGCTCCGTTTAAAGGCACAGAAAGGCACAAAAATTAATATTTGGGCATTGGCAGTGACAGGGGATACAACATCATACAGTCACTCCAAGACAACCCTACATCTCATGGGAGCAAAAGGGAGCAAGGAAGAATGGCTGGAGAGAGCCACCTGGACTTTCAGACCCACCTCAATGGCAGCCAGCTTCAGCCTCATGGCTTTTAAGGTCAGCCAGGTGGGGCACCTGCAGCTGCCTGAAGTCCCTGCTCAGCCACAGAGGCAAACTGCAATTCCTCAGGCTGCGATCCCATTAAAATGTCATGATGAATGAAGCTTCCTGCACTGCGAGTCTGTGGGAGAGAGTAACACTTTTACTGCTCTTCAATACATAATTAATGCACATTCCATTGCTTCCCAGATGAATTTCTGGTCACGGGAGGTAGCTGTGGCTATAAAATGACACTTACTTTGGATGGGATACAGACCAAAGGTCAGCGTCTTGTGCAAAGCCGAGAGAGCCGTGCGTGCCCGGAGCTGTCCATCTCCCACGGAGCTGCTGCTTGAGGGGGGAAGGCAGATGGAAACTGTGGATCCATCTGTCCCAGAGGGTCTTCTGGAGTTTGATGTGACTTCATCCTCCTCTTACATCCCCCCTGTCACATGGCTGAGTATCCCTGTCCATGGTGCCATTGGGACATCCTTCAGCTGAGCAGCTGTTCCAAAACCAGGTTCCTTCAGCTCCTCAGCCCTTCCTGTGGCTCCTGATGAAGGGGGAAGTTAATAATGCCACCTAATAGCAAAAAATGAGCTGAAAATCCTGTTGGTCTCTGAGAAATTCCCAGGAAAACCCGGCAATTCCCCTCTGGCTTCCCTCCTGATCACCCACAGGCTGCTCACAGCTTGTTGCTGTTGTAACACGGACGCGCAGAAAAACCACACCAAGTCCAGGGTCAGTAGAAATGGCAGCAAGGCCCATTTAATGGCTTTTTTCCCTGAGGTTTTTATATGTTAGTTTGCAAAAAGTGAATTAAATGGCATAAAGTAATTGGTCCTCTGGCCATCCACCCCTCGAGGGGATTGGCCCAACTCTAACACATCTGTTCCCAAGGGTTTTTTTCTATTCGAAGCCATAACAATCTTGGAATAACAAGTGCAGGTGTGGATATTGATAAACACTGGTAACTTTGTTTTGGTTAGCTTGCATAGGAAAGACAGAGTTCTCACAAAATGCTAGAGAGCTGAAGAAACTCACTGCTGAAGCCCTTTCAGCATCTACAGTAGCTCACTGTAGGCACATCTGGGGGATGTTGGTCCCTCCATCCCTGACTTAATCCTGCACTTCAGCCCCGTGGGGAGCAGCAGGACCATTGGATCTGCCCTACATCTGATGGGAACAAAAGGGAAGCAAGGAAGACTGGCTGGAGAGAGCCAGCTGGGCTTTCAGAGCCGCCCCGACGGCAGCCAGCTTCATCCAACACCCCTCTGGGCTCCGTGCAGCGGGAATCTGGGAGCTGCAGGTCAAAAGTCACACTGCTTCCCTCCATCCCCTCGGGCACGTGGAACATGCAATCATTTCTGTTTCCTGAACAGGAGCTTGTAACTCCCACAATCAAATGGAGGTCTGGAAGAAGTCCCAGGGATTTGGGATTTCTCCAGGAGACAGACCGGCTTGGGGGAAGTTAGCAGAGAAACAGGATAAAGGCATTTCAGAACATATTGAACCTGGTTTTTTCTCTTTCTGGAGTGCACAGACTGTCAGAACAGGAGATACCATCTCTACACTGCAAGGAGATTTGTTGGCTTGGAGCACAGTTTATACTAAATTTTTTCTCAAGCAATTTACACAAAATATTTCTGTAGTTATGCAGGGAAGTTTTTATAATTAGAGCTCTATTTGAGTGCTTTAATTGTGGCTGGTCTTTTGAGTAGTCCTACCCTTTAGGAAGTTCATCCTGTCTCCCACTCACCTCAGTGAATGTGGGATACAAAAGGAAAAAGGCCACAGGCACTCCCCCAGGTTTCCTACCAACATTCTGGAAATGGCCCATGGGGAGGCTCCTCCAGCTTCTAAAATTATCCAAGGAAAAAGTTGGGACAGGGTGGGTCTGAAGGCCTTTGCCACCCTCAAATCTCATCGCCTGGGAGTTCCTTGAATCACCTCTCTTGCTGAGCCTTGTGAAGAGCCCCAGCTTGGCTGCCATCTCTGGGGAGAGCCAGCCTGCCAAGCGAGGATAGATTAATTAAGCAAGTCACACTAATTGCCCTGACAATGGGCAAAATGAGTTTCAGCCCGTGGACTGTCCCCCTCGCTGCTGCCACCCAGGTGGGCAAGTCCCAGCTTCCCTCCTGGAGCTGCAGCAGTGCCCACAGGGACTGTCCCCACCCCTGGAAATCAGAGACAAGCCAGACACCGGAAAAAAAAAAAACCAAAAAACAACTAAATTTTTGAGGGTGTTTGTGCTGAAACACCACAGGCACTCAGGGCCTTCCTCCATACTCAGTAATTCCACTGGAAACATTCCCAAAGTCTACACCACGTTTGGGCTCCAAATATCAAGAAGAAAAAACAGCTAAATATCTAATTTTGAATACTTGAAAAGCAATCTAAAGTCATGAGGCAAAACAAATGCACGGTTCCCATTTTACAGATGAGAAAAATTTGATTTCTTGCCATCTCCCTCCCCCCCCCCCGCCGCCGCCATAGCCAACC
>VXAC01006848.1:292788-317402 GCA_013399225.1 Rhipidura dahli | reverse complement strand
CCCTCAGCAATTCAAACTCTCAATCAAAACTTTCATGGTTTTATGTTATTTTTTTTCCTTTGACCCCTTCATAACACTGAATGCATTAAAGCAAGAAATGCCCAAGAATTGATTTCTTTTCTTTCCTCTGCACTGAAATGTCTCAACACTTCACTTTTTCCCTTTCAAGTTGCCATTTTTACACAGTTTCAGGCATTATTTAGAGCTATAGAGTTGAAAAGACTCAAAAACCTGGAGAGAGTACGTCTCCTCTTCCCTATAAACATTTGCCATCCATCCCTTTGTATTCTCATTTTTGGCACAGAGGAAGAGAGCAACGAGAGAGAGCGAAGGCAGGAACTGGAGACATGAATAATTTCTTCTTTCTCAGAACCCAAAATGAAAGGAATACAGAATGAGACATAAACTTTAATTTTTTTTCTTTCATCTAGGAATTTCCCATGAAAAGATAATCATGCACCTTCGCTGCATCCTTTTTTTCAACTCCAACACACAAATCCCTGGCAGGAAGGCAGGGGAATATTGAGCCTCCCCAGGGGAGTGGCCAAACCCCTTTGGAGGGTCTGATGGTCTGGATTTGCACAGACATCAGCACCCTGGAGATCTGGGCTCTGCAGGATGCTCCTGCCATGCAGGTCATCCATCCAGCTCTTTCAGGGTGGAGGGAGCCCAAAATGGGTCCTTTCTTCCACACTTGGATGTTCTCCTTGGGGACACTTTGCTGCTTTAGAGTGACCTGTGCAGCATTTCCTTCTGGAGGTGGAAATAGCCACATTCTGCTGGATGTCAGAGCAGAAAGATGTGTTCGTGAAGGGTTTAGAGCAGTCATGGAATGGTTTGGGTTGGAAGGAACCTTAAAGTTTAGCTCATTCCAGCCCCTGTCAAGAGCAGGGACACCTTCCACCAGCCCAGGGAGCTCCAAGCCCCATCCAACCTGGCCTTGGACACTGCCAGGGATCCAGGGGCAGCCATTCTGTGCCAGTGAACACCCTCTGAGTAAAGAATTCCCTCCTAACTCCTAAACTAAATCTTCCCTCCCTTAGTTTAAAACTCTTCTCCCTTCACCTGTCACTGTCTGCTGGTGTAAAGCTGCTCTCCCTCTTTTCCATAAGCCCTCTTCAAGGCTGCAAGGAGGTGTCCCCAGAGGCTTCTCTACTCCACTCTGAGCAACTGCAGCTCTCTCAGCCTTTGTAGGACCATCAATGAAAGCAAGTGAGGGTTTTATCAAAGTGCCCCAGAAGGAACAGGTGATCCTTAGTGCTTTTGGAGGGCTTAGACCAAGCCAGCTTTATGCTGTAGCATGATAAGATGGTTTTTAACTGTTTTTTAAACCACCAGGCACATTTCTTCACCTGCTCATGGAGTAAGTCAAGCCATGATCGACTCACACTCAACCCACCAAAGCACACTGGTGTTTGAGGGTGTCTGGACCTTTCATGGCCTTTCTGGGTCCTGGAACTGAGCACTGCTCAGTATCAGCTCCTTCCAGCACACAGGGCAGGGCCTGGCATTGGATGTTGTTTGGGCTTGATGCTGGTGGAGCACCCACAGCTGAACTCTGCAGCTCCCCTGTGCCTTTCTGCACAACACTTGAGGAAAACCAGTTAGATTGGGGAACAGAAGGAGTTTGTCTTGGCAGCCTGGCAGCAGGGCTGACAGCTCCCCTCAGTTCTGTGTCCCCAGGAGGGGCTGCTGCTGTGATGGTGCCATAGGAGGGTTAAAAAGGGCTTCAACACCTTCCTGGACAGCAGCCCCATAACCCAGGCTGAGAGGAGTGGGGGCACTTCCACATCCACTCCCAGCACTGCTGGTGGGGTGCAGGACACAGCCAGACCCACAGCCAGGCTCTCCCAAAACAGCATCAGCCAGCACTGCTCCTGGAGACACAGCCCACAGCCCTGACCCCACACAGCTGCAGAGAGCTCCAGTGGCACTCCAAGCTCCTTGGGAGCCCTGCCTCATCTTATCAGAACCTAAGATAACCCCCAAGAACACATTCCCATGAAGTGCTGCTTGTCTGGGAACTGGATCAACCTTGCCAGGCTCAAGGGAAGAGGTTGGCTGTGAAAAACCACCGTGAGTGAAGGTTTTCCTCGAAGCTGGGTGATGCAGAGCTCAGCTGGCAGTTCCTGGAGAGCCACAGGAGCCTTCTGTTCCTGCAGCTTTCCACCATTCCTCCTAATTACAATGTTTTAGGCACGAAATCTGCTCTGGGGTTTGAAGCAGCAGTGAGCATCATCTACTGCCAGCATGGCACTGATTGCACAGCGGGCTCAGCAGGGCAGGGCTGTCACAGGGGCTTTGGGGCACACAGCCCACACTGTCACTGTTGTAACGTGTGTAGGAAAACCACACAAGTCCAGGTCAGTAGAAAACATGGCAAAGCCCAGTTTAATGGCTTTTTCCCAAGGTTTTTATATGTTAGTTCACAAAAAGTGAATTAAATGGCATAAAGTAATTGGTTCTCTGGCCATCCACCCCTCGAGGGGATTGGCCCAACTCTGGCACATCCGTTCCCAAGTGTTTTTCTATTTGAAGCCACAACAATCTGGGAAGAACAACTGCAGGTGTGAATATTGATAAAAACTGGTAACTTTGTTTTAGTAACTTGCATGGGAAAGGCAGAGTTCTGACAAAATGCTAGAGAGCTGAAGAAACTCACTGCTAAAGGTCTCACAGCGTCTACACCACACGGTCACCAGATGTTTTATCCCCACGTCTCTTCCTTGCTCATGGTGCAGAGGTGCAATTCACAGCCCCAGCAGTACATGAGGAGAGACCTCGGAGCACCTGGTGTGACCACAGCAGGGTCTGTTACACCATATCACAGAATCACAGAAGGGTTTGGGTTGAAGGGATCTTAAAGCCCATCCTGTTCCACCCACCCCCTTCCACTATCCCAGGTCACTCCAAGTCCTGTCCAGCACAAGAGTGACCATCCCTGTCTGGTGGCTGTCCAGGACTCAGTAATTTGTGTTTTGGGGCTAGGAGAGCAGAGCACCAGCAGCGGTGCTGAACCACATCTGTGCAAAACACGGCTGCAGCAGCCACAGGACAAAGCCTGGGAGATGCATTCAGATCTTCTTTGTTGGCCTTGTCTCTGTGAAAACCCTGAGGAGCTTGTGAGGCTCCTGTTAAAGCTCTTCCTTCCACACAGGGCGGAGAGAGACCAGAGGAACACAGACAGAAAGTGCTTTGGCAGAAGAACACATGTGAAACCTGCAAAAGGCCCATCCCTGAAAGTGCCCAAGGCCAGGCTGGCTAGGGCTTGGAGCAATCTGTTCTGGTGGAAGGTGTCCCTGCCCATAGCAGGGGGAGGAATGAGATGAGCTTTGATGTTTCTTTCAACCCAAACCACTCTAGAGCTGGACCAGACCTGGCCCAACAACAGCTGGAGGAGCAACGAGACTTTCAGAAACTTGCAAAAAAGCTCTTTGCTAAAACAAGCACTGGTGAGAAGCCAGCGAGGAGCTCCCAGAAGCAGAGGAGCCCCACGCCACAGGTCCCACAGCAAGGGACACGATGACCACAAAAGGCTGGACAGGGTCAGGGGCTGAGGCCAGCGCTGCCCTGGGGGGGAGCAAGCAGCAGGACAGAGGCCTCCGGTGCTATTTGCAGGGAGAGGTGCGGTGCCCGGGGCGCAGGGTCCGCCTCCCCCCGCAGACCTTTGCACTCCCAGCTCTGCTGCTCAGTTCATGATCTTGTGGTTTGAAACAATACAGGAAGGATGTAGGTGTTTGCAAGAAGAGAGAGGAGGAGGAGGAGGGGGAAGGGAGGGAGGCAAGGAGGCTCCACAGGCACGGCCCCGCCGGCATGGCGTGCCGAGAGCTGCTCACCCACACATGCTATTAAAGGTGGTGACATTAATTTGGGGCAGAACAGAGCAGAAAAGGGTCAGGTTCCCACCGGAGCCGAACTGGGAGGGGCAGAAAAGCTCTCCTGAGCACCTCGGCCGCGGGTGATGGGTGTCCTCATGGCAGCCCTGGTTGCCCTGCTGATGGGGATGAGCTGGGAACACAGCAGGCAGGATGACTCTGTGGCTCTAATTAAATAGCTGGGAGCAGGATGAGGGGCAGGCAGCCCTCAGTCCACAGCCCAAGGGCTACAGGAGGCCCAGCAGGGTGCAGAGAGCCTGGGCAAGAGGCTGGCAGGAGCCCAGGTCCTGCAGGTCAGCCCCCATTGACCTGCCCAGGAATATTTGATGACCAAAGGGATGGACCTGGCTCATGCAGCCCACACAGGTCCCACAGTGGGTACTCTGAAAGGAGTGGAAGGAAGTGAAGAGCAGACAGAAGTGAGCACTGCATCTCAGCTGGTAACAGAGAACATCAGAGGGTCTGAATCAGGAGCATTCCAGTGAAACCCTGTGTTTCCCACACATGGGGGAGTTCTGACATTCCTCCTGAAGCAGAATTGTCCTGCTTTCCGCTGGGATGGAGTGGATTTTCTCCTCAGTAGCTGGTCAGTGCTGTGTTTTGGGTTCAGTATGAGAATAATGCTGATAACACAGTGATGTTTTCGTTGTTGCTAAGGAGTGCTTACCCTAAACCAAGGACTTTGCAGTGTCTCATGCTCTGGCAGCCAGCAGGAGAAACCATGAGGGAGCTGATCCCACATGGCCAGAGGGATATTCCACCCCACAGACCATCATACCCAGTACAGAAACTGGGCAGGGACTGACCAGGAGGGGCTATCACTGCTGGGGAATGGGCTGGGCATCAGTCAGGGGATAACAAGTGACTGTACTGGGCACTACTTGTCTCTCTTGGGGTTTATTCCTCTCTCTGTTTTTGTTATTTCCCTTTTAATTGCTGTTGTTTTTATACTATTGTTTTACTTTATGTCAATTATTAAACTCTTTTTATCTCAACCCCTGGGTGTTTTATTTTTCTGGTTCCCCTCTCATCCCATGGGTGTGGGGGAATAAGCGAGCAGCTGTGTGGTGCTGAGCTTCCAGCTGGGGTTAAACCACAACAAGAATAAAGCCAAATATTTGGGCTTGTAGATTTTGTGTACAACATTTCCCTTCAACAAGAAACCACACCAGACCAGAGTTATTTTGAAAACTTCACTTTGGAAAAGTACTGAATTGCTTCGTGGAAAGATACCCTCACTTTAAAAGTATTTTATGGCATTGCCATTATGTTGCTGTCGTGTGTCTAAAGTCGGGCTTGTAGCAAGACAGCAACAAAGAAACAAATGAGTAATTCTCTTTTTCCAAGGAAACCCTTCTGGGATTCACAGGCCACTGTGGCTGATCTCCAAAGTGCCAGGCACCCCATGCAGGCAACCCAGTATGGTTTTCTGCATGGGGTTTTGTCCCACACGGCACCAGCCATGGGATACCTGCAGTGCCCAGGGCCCACACACAGCCCTTGAACCCAGGCAGCAGCTCAGCTCTGCCTCAGCACCCTGGGATGCTGCTGAGGGCCCCTGGCACCGGGAAGGGAGCTGGCAGCAATCCAGAGTGGGATCTGAAAGGTGTATCACTGCTTGGGTGACAGGAAAGCTGCTCTCTCGAGCGGCGTTATCTCATCTATTTTGCAAATACAAATGTGATAGAAATCTGCAAAATAAGGAATATGCATTAACTTCTGAAAAGTTTTGACTACATATCATTATCTGTAATTTCACTGCTTTGATTTGCATATTCATAAAAGAAACATGCAGCTCGAACGTGTCAAAGGCTTTCAGATGAGCATGAACAAAACCAGCAGACTCGCAGGCTCACTGCTGAAGTAATTGCCAAGACACCTTTGCTTTCCCTGGTGTCAGGGTGATTTTGTGTCCCTGGGCTGGCAAAGCCCTTCCTTGGCCCTGCTTGGGTGAGCTCAGCCCCAGGATGTGAGGAAGAGCTTTGGCCGTGCCTGGTGCTGGTGCCCACAGCAAAGGGAATTCTGTTGGAGAACACACGGGCCACGGGCACCAGCAAAAACCCTCAAAGGGCTTCCAGGCTGGATGCTGTTTGCCCAGAGCAGCTGTGGCTGCCCCTGGATCCCTGGCAGTGCCCAAGGCCAGGTTGGATGGGACTGGGAGCAGCCTGGGACAGTGGAAGGTGTCCCTGCCCATGGCAGGGTGGGATGAAATGAGCTTTAAGGTCCCTTCCAACCCAAACCATCCCATGGTTCTGTGCTGTTATTCCAGCTGCGAGGTGATAGCAGATGCCAGGTGGGTGAGCTGAACCCAGCAAGATTTGGGTGCCCGGGTTGGCCATGCCTCTCCCCACCTCTCTCCGCGGGCACTTTCAGGGCTGTCGTGTGTCCCTGATTTTTCAGCCGTGCGACAAAAGCAAGCAAACCTGGAGCTGCTGTCCCTGCAGACAGCGGGGAGGTGGCAGCACCTGTAGCACAACTGATAACGAGGTGATAAAAAGTGCGGGTGACTCGGCTTTTAACTTCTTTCCGTGCTTTTAAGCTGCTGAGCAGGGGAAGCCGCTGCAACTGCAGCTGCAGCCAGCCACGCTTTGTGCCGCTGCTCTCGCTAGCGCAGCGACCAGATTCCAGTGATTTTGGGGCACTTGCGGTTCTTATCTGAGTCTCTCCATCTTTATAACACCTGTGCCACACTCTTCCCTTCCTTTTCCTTATCCCCTCCATTTGCAGAGGAAGGAGTTGCAGAGGTGGGGTCCCTGGGGAGATGCAGCACCCAGGAGCACCCAGGATCCCACCCAAGATCCCACCCAAGCACTTGTACCCAGCTCCAGCAGCACCCACTGGCTCGGGGATTGTCAAGACGCTGGAGCAATGCCAGTTGCTGTCGGAGGACAGCAGGTGTGGCAGCGGGAAAAGGAGAAAATGTTATTTTTCAATTTCCCTCTGACATTTTTTCAGGCGGGGAGCAGTGGGGTTTTTTAACAACGGAGAGCAAAGCAGAGCTGACAGGCTCAAATATACTCTGGCCTTCAATGTTGGTTTGGGTGGAGAGTGTGAATTTTTTGCTTGCAAAAATAAAATGTTCTGGTTTTGAAATCTTAACCCTTCCCCCCTCCCAACCACCAGAGATTTAACCCTCAGCTTGGGGCTGAAACATTCTGGCACAAAAACATCTCCTGTCCTAAAGGCATCCCAGGTCTGGAGGGAAGCCCAGATTCTGGCACCACTTCAGGGAAGTCCTCCTGTCACCCCCATCACACTGCAGCCTCCCTGGTACGGGGACAGCACCCTGCCACAGCTGGGGAAGCCAGTCAGCAGCCCCAGGAGCAGCTGGTATCCCAAACTCAGCACCTTGGGGGCAAAAAGGTTCCCAGAGGCTGCAGAGCTGAGCCCTGCAAGGGGAAAGGGCTGAGCTGGACCTGCCCTGCTGCAGCTGCAAAGGCTGAATCCATCCCTGAGGATGCTGGTCCCTCTGCCTTACAGGGATGGGCACTTCCTTTTTCCATGCAGCTGCAAAGTCCCTTCATTCCAGCCAGTGGCCACTCACTTATGTGAGTCAAGAAAGAAGCCTTTACTTTTAAAGAGAAGGCTGAAAGTGGAAACACTGCACGCTCAGAAAGCAAAACCAAGCAGTCAGAACTCAAAATGTGTGGCTGTAAATACAGGCTTTTCTGGTCATTTACACAAAGGGTGTCACAAATGAAGATTTCTGAATATTCACCAACTCCAGGGTACCCCAAGCTCTGCCTAAAACTGCTGGTTCCAGAGTCTGGAGGGTCACTGAGCAGTGAGAAACTGGGCCCAGGGATGTGCCCAATGAAGTGGAGCTCACCTGGATACAACTGGGCTTCCCTTGGCTTCGAGAAGGCAATTGAGTGGCTGGAGCATGTCCAGGGATGGAAATGGAGCTGGGAAGGGGCTGGAGCCCCAGGAGCAGCTGAGGGAGCTGGGAAAGGGGCTCAGCCTGGAGCAAAGGAGGCTCAGGGGGGACCTTGTGGCTCTGCACAGCTCCCTGACAGGAGGGGGCAGCCGGGGGGGGGTCAGGCTCTGCTCCCAGGGAACAGGGACAGGAGGAGAGGGAACGGCCTCAGGTTGGGCCAGGGGCAGTTTGGATTGGATGTTGGGAGAATTTCTTAATTGAAGGGGTGATCAGGCAGTGGCACAGCTGCCCAGGACAGTACAGTGGTGGAGTCCCCATCCCTGGAGGTGTTCAGAAGAGGTGTGGCTGTGGCCCCTGGGGACACACGGGTCCTGCTGGGTTAATGGTTGGACTGGATGACCTTGGAGGGCTTTTCCCACCTGGGTGACTCCATGTCTGCAGGATGCAGTAGGCAGGGTGGGCTACAGGGTGCACACCTACAGCTAAAATCTGCCCTCCCTGCCCCACTGTCCTGTTGGACTTCTGTCCTACTCAACGGGACAGGATCACCTTCCTCAATACCAGCTGCTGCTGTCCCCCTTTTCCCATGTTCTATCTTGACCCTTCCACCTCCTTTGGCCCTTCCTCTAAACATCCCACAAATCCTGGACAACCCCCAGGTTCTCTTATTCAGTCCCAAATTTCCGTGAGAGGAACCCTTCACCTGCTCCTTCCTTTCCATGTGTCCCTGGTGAGCAGCTCCTCCAGGGGTCCCACAGTGACTGGGACAGTGGCTTCCATGCCAACCCTGGTAGTCCAAGAGCACAAATCTGGCCAAGTTCCTCATCCAGGTCCTTCAAGTCTGATCTCTGCATCTATTTTGGCCACTAACCTGTTTCCCTTACCAATAATCACATGGGATATTTTGCAAGAAATTGCAAAGAAAATTATTCAAAACCTTTTGTTAAAATGAACCATTTCTTTCCAATGAAGGAGTGGTGTTTCCATTGAACTTTTCAGCAGCAGAGGGAGGGGGGAAAAAGCACATTCAGGAGCTTCTGAAACCAAGAAAGTTCCTATTAAAGCAGCAAACAGACCAGGGCATCAGCTGAACACCGACCTCCCCTCCACGGGCCCATCGCAAGGACTCTGAAGGCAAAGGTAAGGATTTGCTGTGCAGCTACATCCACCCTGCAAGGCAAGGGCTTGGACAGCCAGTGCTCCTCATTCCTGCCTGAAACCAGCATTCCTGGGGGCACTTTTCAACTGTTTTTCCTGCTCTTTGTGTTCTCTGAAGCTGCTTGAGCCTCCAGTACTTCCATCCAGGGCTGCAGTTCACGCAGCAGAAGAAACCAGTCCAGCTGGCAGTGGGAACAATGCAAATTGTCGTTTTAAAAATAATTTCCAATTTATTCCCTTCCCCGTGCAGCTCAGATGGGAGCTAAATTGATTTTTTTACACTGCCTTCATTTAGTGTACACAGCTCTCTCTGCATCACTGGAAGGAACCTATGAAAATCAGTTAAATAAACACATCTGTGCTCAGAGCCCTGGAAACACGGAGTGGGCGACTGCCTGGGGAAACCAGAGGGGCTGGCAGACTCCAGGAACAGAGCTCCCAGCTATGGATGGGCTTGAGGACACCACAGCCAGAGGAAGGGATAATCCTAACCCTAATCACCCCCAGGGGATGGAATTCACTCTGGTGAGACCCCACCTGCAGGGCTGCCTCCAGCTCTGGGGTCCTCAGCGTGAGGAGGACATGGAACTGTTGGAGAGAGCCCAGAGGAGGCTGTGGAGGTGATGGGAGGGATTGCTGTGATGGAAGGCTGAGACAATTGGGGTTGTTCAGCCTGGAAGAGAGAAGGTTTTGGGGTAACCTAATTGTGGCCTTCCAGTTCCTGAAGGGAGCTCACAAGAAAGAGGGAGACAGACCCTTGAGAAGGGCCTGCAGTGACAGGACAACAGGGAATGGCTTCCCACTGACAGAGGCTGGGTTTAGATTGGATGTTTGGAAGAAATTCTTTACTCAGAGGGTGGGCAGGCCCTGGCACAGGGTGCCCAGAGAAGCTGTGGCTGCCCCTGGATCCCTGGCAGTGCCCAAGGCCAGGCTGGACAGGGTTTATGAGTGTCCTCTGAGCTCTAACAGTCCTCTTGGAAGAGGACAATGCCTGGAACTGTTCCCATTGCCCTGGGGAATCAAAGCTGTCAACCAAAGCTTTCAGCCAAAGGGTCTTTGGACTTTTCTGCTTGGAGAAACATAAGGACACTGTCCCCGTGGGTGCCAACCTCATACCACAGTGCAAGGTGCTGTAAGAGCTCTGTGCCCAGGATCAGGCATCTCCTGAGGGAGGCAGGGAGGAAGGAAGGGAAGGAAGGAAGGAAAGAAGGAAAGAAGGAAAGAAGGGAGGAAGGAAAGAAGGATAGATGGTCTGGGGGGTTATGGTGACAGCATGGCTTAAAAGAAGATTCATAATNAGAAGGAAAGAAGGAAGGAAGGAAAGAAGGAAAGAAGGAAAGAAGGAAAGAAGGAAAGAAGGGAGGAAGGAAAGAAGGATAGATGGTCTGGGTGGTTATGGTGACAGCATGGCTTAAAAGAAGATTCATAATCTCCAGCTCCAGGAGTGGGGCTGTCCAGAGACTGTGCAGCCTCCAGGGGAGCTGGAACAGCAGAAACACCACTCTGAAGTGGAAATCACCCCTGGATTTGACCCCTTGGATCTCCAGGAGTTATACAGGCAGTGATGGATGTTTAAAGGGAGCTGGGAAGAACACAAAACTTCCTTTTTGGGGCCTGTTTTTCATACAGACCCTGAGTGTTTGTTGGATGAAGAGCCTGCTCCCGGAGGTATGGACCTAATGGATCTCAAGGAGCCACCATCTCCTTGCTGATGGCTCAGAAAGCTCAGCTATTCAACTGTCAGGAAAACATGAACAGAGGCTTTATAAAGGCATATTTCCAATATACAGAAGAATTAATGAATTTGTCCACTATCCTGCCTGCAAGATACATTAATTTCAATAGACAGCACTCAAGGCTTTAAGAGCCAGTGCTGCAGAGGGTGGACAGAATGAAAGCAGAGGAGAGTAAACAGAGGAGAGATTTCTAAGTGCCCATGACATTTGTTCAAATACTTTATTTCAATCAGCTTAAAAGGGAAACATAAAGCTGAGCTTGCTCCTAGGAAAGGGAATGAAATTGAAAACCAAGTAATGCACTGAGAGCAATTCAAAGGGAGCCGAGAGGCACCATCTGCTGCAGAAAGGGCACAGGCAGCCCCAGCAAGGGCTGGGCTTTGCTCTTCTAGTGATATTTTTGTCCCCAAACACCATCTCACATTGTCTTGTCTGGAGAAGAGAAGCCACTCCAAAAATCCAGTGTCTGAACAACACTTGGCAGGTTTTCACCTGCACAGACTAAGTGATTTCACATTTATTTTGCCAGATCCTTGGGATGAGGGTCCAGGCCAGACCCTGCCTTTCAGGAGAGCATCCAGGGGTCAAAGCTTATGTTCAATTTAGTCTAGAAACACCAAGAACCACTAGCAGGAAAAAGGTGGGGGGAAGCAAGAACCGAAATATCATCTCAGAAAAGGTGTGAAATTCCACTTCAGTGCTAAAAATTCCTCTTTCCGATTCTCCAGCCTCTTCCACGAGCACACTGAGAGGAGGAGCAGTGTGTGATGTCTGATCTGGCTGTACTTTTCTGGGCAAAACTGTCTGGTTCCGTTGGGAAGAAGGATTTGGTGAAAGCAGTGCTGATTCTGGTCACAATCCCACCAAATCCCATCTCCAATTCCCAGCACGGCCCCACCATGTCAAGGCAGGCACTGGGCTCTGTCTCCGGGGCACCACACCACAGCTCCAAGGGGGATAACGAGGTGGAAGAGTGGATTTTGGGGCAAAGCAATACTTGTGGCTTGGTTTCCAAGGAAAGTTGTGATTTTTTATTTTGTTTGTTTGAAGAATAGAAACCCATCAAGCTGATGAAGAGGGAAGGCTGTTTGTGACCACCTTCTGCAGTAGCCTGTGGGGTAAAAAGTGTGTTTGTTCAGCAATGTAATTTCCTTTTCGTAACAGAAGAAAAAGGTGAGGCTATTGATTTACCATTATTTTCTATTTGTTTGCTCCTTTTTTACATCCATTTAGCTCACTGGGTTTCTTTTATCTGAAAGCTGTCTCCGACAGGACCCAATGCATCCAGCATTTCTATAAATATGTAAATATAAGATCTGTATGTGTAAACACACCCGCATAAATCAAATGGTAATGATGTGTGTATCTATATTTGTGTACATATAAAAGCTAAATTATCTCCAATTTATCCAATGCCCTTTCTATCTCCTGTGCTTTAAGTTCCTATGTACATACGGTCCTCGTATTAATATGAAAACAGCACCTATGAGGAATACAGATAAAAGACTAAAGAGTGTTCCTGGTGGATAAGTCACTCCTAATTCCTTAATTTCTTTCTGCTTGTTCCCCAGAGCAAGCAGTGCAAGATACATAAATAAGTCTGCACATATTTATTTAACCTCCTTGCTTAGCCAGTTTTCCTGGGGTTCGTATCCAAGAGACCTGCATTGATGCCAAGAGATGTCTGTGGTTCTCCCAGGAGCTGCTGCTTTGGTCCTGATCCAGAGCAAAGATTGGAAGGAGGAACAGGAAAATAAGGATGCACCAGGCAAGGTGAAGACTGGGAGGAATTAAAGCATAGAGCAAACCTTGGAACTCCGAGCAGGAAAATAAGGTTACCTCAGACAAGGTAAAGGCTAGGAGGAGTTAAAACATCCCAGGGGGAATCTTGAGCTGACTTTTCCTCGAGCTGGGTTTTCCCTGAGCTGGATTTTTCCTCTGGCACAGGAGGATGGGAGGCTCACACCTCTCAGCCGTGTCCCACTAACTCCAGCCCCGCTGCAGCACCCGGCACCTTCCCCTCTCCCCCAGGCAGCCGGTGCTGAACCTCCCGTGGCTGCAGGGAAAGTAAAGCCCAGGAGAAAATCCTCCCTCCTTGTTGCGAATCCCGGCACAGCCCTGGGATCCAGGCTGCCTCCCAAAGGGAGCTGCGGAGCCCCCGCGGCCTCTGCCCCGCTCCCAGGAAGGTTTCACCGGAGCAAGGAGGGAGGCTCCTCCCGGAAAGGGCAGCCCCAGGTCCGGGGTGTTTCGTGAGGGTCAGCAAACACTCAGAGACCAACTGCTCCTTCTGGGAATGGGCACAGGAGCCCAGGAAAGCAGAGAGACCAGTTCAGATGGTATCTGAGCATCTTGAGCCCAAAACCTTCAGCTAATTCTGGCTCATTCCGGGATTTAGCAGTGCTCCAGCCAGCTGAAGCTCCGGATTTATCACAGAATCATCCCCAGAATGGTTTGGGTGGAAAGAGACCTTGAAGATCATTTCATTCCAACCCTCACCATGGGCAGGGACACCTCCACTGTCCCAGGCTGCTCCAATCCCCAGTGTCCAACCTGGCCTTGGGCACTGCCAGGGATGCAGGGGCAGCCACAGCTGCTCTGGGCACCCTGTGCCAGGGCCTGCCCACCCTCCCAGGGGAGAATTTCATCCCAATATCCCATCCATCCCTGCCCTCTGGCAGTGGGAAGCCATTCTCCCTTGCCCTGTCATTCCAAGCCTTTCTCCAAAGTCCCTCTCCAGCTCTCCTGGAGCCCCTTTAGACCCTGGAAAGGACTCGGAGGTCTCCCCGGACACTTCTCCAGGCTTTCCCAGCTGCTCTTGTCCTCCCGGACCGTCTGTCCCAGGCAGCAGCGGGACCATTCGCAGCGAGACGTCACCATCCTCAATTTCTCCTCGTTTACTTGCAAGATACGAAACTTGGGCTCAGTTGAAGCGATTTCCTGCGGGCAGGAGGCCGGATCCCGGCGGGATGCGCAGGGATGGAGCTCCCCCTGCAGCGCCCTGGGCACAGCAGCGGCATCCCCCAAAACCACCGACTGCAACCAAAACCGCCCGATTGGAGCCCAAAAAAAGTCCCCCTCGCCATTGACAGGGTGCCAGGCCGGAGCACGGGTGAGCCCCGGAGTGGAAGGAGGTGCTCGGTGGGTCTCCAATCCTCCCTCTCCTTCTTAATCCCATTTCCCTTGCACGTTTTGCAGCAGCACCTACAGGAGAGCACAGCCAGAGCTGCCGGCTCTGCTGGGGGGTCCCTCCAGGGAGGGTGACAGGGGGACAGAGCAAGCCCCCGCATCCCCCCCCTGCTGCCACCAGGCTCCAGCAGCCAGCTGCCACCTTTTTGCTCTGGCCAAGTTTCAGGAATGTTTTTATGAACGGCACATTTTTTGCACTCAGTGTCGACAGATCTAATGCGGGGGGTGGGGGGGGGAGGAAAGCCACTGATATTTTGGGATGCCTGAAACAGACGTTTCCTAAATTTCCAGAGCCCTGGGATGCCCATTGCTGGTGGCTTTGGATGCAATTTTGGATTTGCTCTCTAATGGAGATGGGAGGTATTTATATATTTATAGCTCTGCTGGGCTGTGCTGGGCATTAACACCATGCTGGAGCCAAGAATCTCAATTCCTGCTTTAGGCTAAAATAACATGGAAATCAGTGCCACCCCACGAGGGGGAAGAGGAGGCTGAGGAGGTTGAAAATCATGCCCAGTGGGACTCAGAGGAAATCCCCCCTTGGCTGCAGGACATGGGGGTGGGGGCTCGAGCCCAGGTTTTTGGCTGGGATTCCTCATCTCCCTGGTCCCAGAGTTTTGGTGGGAATATGCCCAAGGCACGAGCACAGGGGATGTTGGACATGCCACTGGCTGTAGTGGCACTGCCAGGGAACTCTGCAGGCAACTGGTGCTGCTCTTCCTTCCCTCTAAACATAAAAGTTGTGAGAATTACCACCCACTGCATTCTCATCCCCTGAGCTGAGGCAGCATCCCTGGCATGGGGATGTGCTGTGGGGTTGTGGAGCCAAGCTGCAGTGCCCAAGCCCTGTGTTACCCCTGGCTCTCAAGTTATCCAGGACATTTCCTCCAAGATATCCGTGGGATGACTTCTCCCTGCTGCAGGGATGCCCGCAGAGGGTTTTCTCTGAGCAGCAGATTATTTCAGCCCCAAGACTGTGCTCTCCCCTGGAGATGGAGCCCTGCAGGGGCACAGAGTGCCAGCAGCATCCAGGGATGCCATCTCCCTTCCCTCAGCACTCAGGACGATCCAAAAATATTTTGCCAGGAGAGGTTTGCTGGGACTGATGCCTTGAGAGGCCTCCTAAAAACAGAGCCCAGACAGGAGTAAGGGAATAAAGGTGGATATTTACTGGAAAGGCCTTCAAAGGGAGGGCTTTTACCCCTGGGGAGCCAGAGGCTGCTGCCCAGATGGGCCCCGAGATGGACCCTGAGAGGCCACGAGTTCTTCACACTTTTATAGGTTTGGTTCATTTGCATCTCAGGGTTCATTCTCCAATTAAAGCTGCAGTTAATGATGGAATTTCCCCTCAGCTTGGCCCCCTCTCACCGGCTTTTGGTTGATACTTTTTGGGCCCAGTTTGGGCTGGGTGTCCTTGGAGAGCAGCCCCGGAGAGGCTTTGCTGTGTGTGCCCAGCACAGAGAGCAGCACTGAACAGGGAACAGGCAACTCCAGAGTTACACACTGGGCACTGCAGGGTTTGAAAATATAAAAGTTAACATCTAAGGCATCAGTACAGTGCCACCAGCCTGTCCTGGTTGGGTGTGAGGGTGGAAAGGCCACCACAGGCAGCATGCAGCAGGAGGAGGAGGGAGAAATTACACTTCACAGATTCATGGAATCGTGGAATATCCTGAGGTGGAAGGGACCCACAAGGGTTATGGAAGTCCAACTCCTGGCCCTGCACAAAACAACCCCAAGAATCCCACCCTATGACCCATTAAGGCACCCCAGCAGCAAAGAGGATGCAGCCTGTATTTTTGGGTCCATTTTTTCCCTTTCTCTCTCCATTCCTAGGTCAGGTTCCCCCCTCCACACAGCAGAGAGCACCCACAAGATGGGTTCAGGCTGGGGTGCCCCAAGGGGGTGTTTTTACCCCACACCTCAGTGCTGTCAGCAGGCAGGACCCTGAGATGCCCCAGACTGAGCCCCAAAATGCAGAGAGCCACAAAACAGCCCCAAAGTGCTGAGCAGCCCCAGCACTCACAAACTCCTGTGGCTGCCAGGACATGTCTCCCTCTCCTGTGCTTCAGATCTGCCCCTCCATGGACAGTCCTGCAGCCACCAGGACATGAGCTGTCCCTTGGCAGGAGGTGCCAGGGCACGGGCAGGGGACAGGGAGGTCCAGCCAGGTGCTCCTCACCTGGAGCAGCGTGGTTTTCCCAGGGTATCCCAGCCCTGCCTCCCACCCCAGGCACGTTCAGACACCTGGATTCTCCACTGAAGGAGGTCACCCATGGCCTCTTGCTGGGTACAAAACCCTGGGTATCCTACAGGGAAAAATGCAGCTTTTTTCTTCTTTCCCTTTCCCCAGAGTTTTCTGCAGACACATCCCTTTTCCAGCCCTGGGGAAATGCTGACTTGCAAGCACTGTTTTTCTGCCCGTTTACAGAATCCAGACCCAGGAAAAGTTCAACCAGTAGGCTTGTGCTGCAGGATTTTTTCTTTGCCAAAAGCTCACAGCCTTCTCCAAAAGCTGCTGTGTCCAGTCCAGGGGCATGTGAGGCCATGAGGATTCCCCTACAGACCCTGCAGCTTTGGCTGCTGCCCCAGACCCCAGCGGGACCCCGGGGCTCCCCTGCAGCCCGCCCTGCCCTGCCCCAGCACAGCCCCTCCATCTCCAGCCTCTCCCAGTGGAGCTGCATCACTCCAGGTGCACACCAGGGTTCAGCTCAGCCACAGAGGTGTCCCAGTCCCAGCACAGGAACGTGGAGGAGGCAGCCGAGCCCTGGAGCAGAGAATATCCTGAGCTGGAAGGACCCACAAGGGTCAGCAAAGACCAACTCCTGGCCTTGGCCATGGGATGCCTCCCCATCCTCCTGCCAGGGCTGCATCCCCTCCCTGCCTGTGGAAGGTGGCAGAACTGCTGGGATCACTGTCCGGGCTCCTCTGGCTCATTCCTCACTTTGCTGCACAGTATTTCATCCTCCACCTCAGTGAAATGTATATTTCCCTTTTAAGATCTCTCCTAGAATAATGTATTTTTTTATTATCGTGACAGTGAGGGCTCCTGTTGCCATGGCTACGTGCCCTTTGCTGGAGCAGGAACTTTCTGGGTGTTGGAAATTCCGCAATTTTTCCTGATCTACATGGTTGGATTTTATTTTATTTTAATTTGATATTTATTCCCATTATCATCTGCTGCAACAACAGGTCATTTATATTGCATATGGATGTGTCACCAGTACAGCAAAGCCTTCAGAAACAACCTTCTGCTTTCAGAAGGAATTTTTCTGGGGAGGAAAAAACCTCCCATGCAGCATTGATAATATATAATATAACGAAAACACGGGAGCTCTGAATAGGTCTCATCTGTATCTCACCACATCATACATTAAATCCCATTTCTGGACTCCTGGATGAGTGTTATAAAACCAAGTCCCATTTTCTGTGCTTTTCATCCCATTGCTGTAATACCAACCTTCATCTTCTGGTTGTCAATTGAGCCCCACTGTGGTCCTGAGCCTCTTGAAACCTCATCTGTTTGAGAACACATGGGGGGAAATCACACTGGATGTGTTAAATTGAGACACTGATGGATAGAGAGATAGAAAGATAGATAGATAGATAGATAGATAGATAGATAGATAGATAGATAGATAGATAGAACAATAATTCCATTTTTTACTCCAGCATTTCCTTACAGACAAGTGCTGTAACATTTCCGTTTGGAAAGGGATCACACATGGATGAGGACGTTACAGGAACTTTCCCACTTTGGGGTATTTCGTGGTGCAGGATTGTGCTCCTCTGCTGTTAACACACACTGGGAGGGAGCAGGGATGTGCCCATTATCCAGAAAGGGAAACTGAGGCCCAAAGCCAACCCATCCCTGCTCCTGAAGCAGATGAGCAGCAGAGCTGGGGTGAAAACATCTGAATTTCTGTTGAATTTTCCTCCAGTGATTTTAGTAGCAGCATCCAAACCACTGCCTCCGTGTCTCCTGGTGAGGAGGATGATCCAGGGTTCTTTTCCCTGTTTCATCAGGACCAGGGATGCTGTGTGAGACCCTTTTGCTCCCCTCCCTCTGCACTCTGGGCTTTTATTGTTATTTTATTTTTAACTAAAAACAGTAGAAATTAGTGAAAGCAGACTAACTTCACATAGAAACTCCTGAGAGAGCAAATACTCCAGACACTTGAAAATTTGCCTACAAAACGGCAAAAGGTTTCTTGCAGAAGTTTTAAAAGGAAGCAGATGAAGTGAGGCACTGAGTGGATTTAGCTGGAGCACGCAGGAGAGTCCTGGGAGAGGACATGGAGCTCCTGGAGAGGGTGGCATGGAAGGGAAATGGCAGCTGGGGAAGGGAAATAGGGCCCAGCCCAGGAAGAAACAGGAATGTCCTCAGCTGGTGATGGGAAACCAGGTAAAAGGTGTTTTTATGTGCCAGTGCTGCTCAAAGGGACTGAGGAACAGCTCCAGCTGGACTGAGAGGTCCCAGGTGGGCACAGCATCTCCCTGCCCACACCAAGCTGCTCTGTGTCCCCTGGACAGGGAGATTCCCACCCAAGGACAGGCTGAAAACATGGATTCCCACCCAAGGACACCAGCTGCCCTGTTATCCTGGGGGAGAGTCTCCCTGAGAATGTCACGGGTTAAAACATCCTCCCAGTTTGCTTTACCTCCAGTTCCAACAGGAGAAGAGGGTTGTCCACGACTCATTTCTCCTGCCAGCCATGAGACTCCCCATCATGGCCTGTTCCCCTGGAGATGTCACATGAGCCACTTGGAAGGGACCCAGCACCCAGCACCACACCCAGCACTGGGGAGGCAGAAGAGGAGGAGCAAGTGTTTTCCATGAGGAATGAAAGGTAGAAGAAGGTGGGAGAAAGCACAGTGGGCACAAGGGAAATGATCGATTATCAGGTCCTTGCAGGTTGGGGGCACATCCCTGCCTCTCATCCCTGGCTTCCAGCAGCACCCACAGAGTGGGATGGGGTGTTTGGGTGCCCCAAGCACCAACCCACATTTGAGAGCTGACCACATATAAAGTGCAATTTCAGGTGCAATTTGATAAAGGCGAGAAATAAGCCTTTAAAAAAATATTGGTTTTTGTAGAATCATGGAATATCCTGAGTTGGAAGGGACCCACAAGACTCATCATGTCCAGCTCCTGGCCCTGCACAGGACAACCCCCAGAACCTATAGTTGTAGATACAAATGCTGATCCCAGTTCTCATGTCAAATCCTAATGGGATGTCCCTGCACAGAACTTTGGTCCTTCAGGAAAGCAGCACGTGGAGCAACACTGGGAAAATACAGCAGGAGTGTTTTGGATAGTGCAAGTTCTGTAATTAAAACAAATGTATTAATTTATTCAAACATTTTTTTAGCAAAGGAAGAAAAGGGTCCTGATTCAGAGTCTTTTGGACTGTTTAAGGCTATTTCTGGGATGAGGCTGTTTCTGGGCAGGGGAGGGGGAACTGTGCTGTCCTGGTTTGCAGCCTGGCTGCTTTGGCTGCTGTTTGGAGGAGGCAAGAGCAGCAGTGTGGGAAACCTCGTCCAGACACTTTCTTAATGGATTTAACTTCATAAAGGGGCTCCAGTGGGAAGTTATCCCATGGGAGAAGACACTGCATGAGGACAAGGGGGATGGGTGTAGGACCTGGGGGATGCCAGGGGTGCTTTGGCTCCCAGAACACCCCAATGTCCCACAGGCTTTTGTCTTCACCAGGCAAACACCACTCACTAATCAGGGCTTGGTTCCCCTGGAGAAAGGTCTGGAAAAGCCCATCCTATGTGCACAAGAATGGAACAGCCAAATTGCCACCATGGGGCACACGTGGGGCTGTGGAGCCAGGGATGTGCCACAGGATGCACCAAGGGATGTGCCACAGGATGCACCAAGTGCTCATTTTCCAGGCAAGGAATCAGTTGAGAGAAAACATCCTCCTTACAGCCTCGCATCCCTAACACTGAACGCAGTTAATTGCGGGGCTCCCTCCTGGGGAAGATCTCTCCTGTTGACATCCATCAAATGCCAAACCCAGTTTCCTGGTGCCCTCACGGGGCCATGTCGGTGGGATCACACAAACTCCAGGTGAATATTGCCTTTGCCATGACGCTGTTCTAGCCCAAACACCTCCCAATGCACCGGGCAGCCAAAGGGGGCTGGCATGTCGGTGGTCCAGCAGAGGAATTATTTGATTCCCTTGCCCTGCAGCATGCTGTCTGCCAGGAAATTTTCATTTGGTCTCTCCAACTCGAGAACCAATTGTAAATGTCAGCGCTAAACGCTCAGATTTAAGTGTTGGGTTGTCTTGTTTGATTACGGCGCTGAAAGGTCAGAGCTGACTAATGGAAAGTACAAGCAGTGTCGGGAGGGAAACTGTGTTCTGCTGGGGGTGAGCAAACACCTGGGGACAACCTAATCATTCTTCATGCTGCATCTCTCTCTTCCCTCTCCAGCTCCTTCAGTCAGGGCTGTTTTTCAGGTCTCACAACCTGGAAATTTTCTGGGGAAAATTCCTGCTCGTGACGTTGCTGCTGGGTATGCTGACAGTGCTGGGTTTCCCTGTAGAGGAAACAGAGCTCACCTCACCACGGCCTGGCTGGATTTGCTCCCAAAGGGGAAGGGAATGCACCAGAACTGGGCTGCTGCCACCCCCACTGGCATCACCCACCTCTCTCCATGCATGGCTCGGGCTTTGATGCCAAAGTCTCTGTGCCTCCACTTCCACTCCCCATTTTGGCCCTACCCTGGCAATCTGCATCCCAAGAGCTCCACACAGAGAGCACAACAGGGATATCTTCCCTCCTGCTTTCCCATTCCCCACCACTCACCTTTAAATTCCCCTTGCCCTGAACTGTTCCAGCTGTGGTGACCAAATAAAACTCCAGCTGCCTCAAAGTGACCGACTGAGAAAATCTGCTTTTAACCTGAACCCACTCCCATCATCCTGCAAGCAGAGCTCATTACATTTATTTGAAGCTGCTTTTAAAAATATTAGTCCTCCTGCCTGGCAGAATAAAACCCTTAGGAGCTACTACTCTTCCCCAGGGAATAGTGTGCTGGTCCCAAGCAGGAATGTTCATCATTCCATACAGATGCCATCCTCCACTGGGATCCAGCCCCTGCTGCCAACCCCAAAATCTTCCCTGGGCAGAGAAATTCAGTGATTCCAGATGTCTGAATGTTTCTGGACATTTACGTCAATGAGCATTGGAAATTTTAGGAAAACTAGGAGTTTTAGGGAATAATTGCAATGTTTTTTCCCCAAGACTCTGAGGTCTGTGATGAGCACTGGCCTTGGTTCTGTGGCACCAGCCTGGAAAATACCCTGGGTGCTCACAGCACCCCTCCAGACATCTTTCCAGGAATCCAAGACACTGCTGGTCTTAGGGAGAGATCTCCAGCTACCTGAACCTCTTTCTTCTCCAGGCTGAGGCCCCCCAACTCCCTCAGCCCCTCCTGGTGCTCCAGACCCTCATTATAAGAGGCAATTTGTCTTATTCACAGGCCCCTTTGCAGGAGCATCCCTGGGGAAAGGATCTTGTCAAGGGATGGATTGTGCCAGAGGGGTGAAGAGGCTGAGAAACCACCAAGAAATGTAGAAGGGGAAAAAAATCTGCATACTATCACCAAACGCAAAGAAATCCAAGAAAATAAATATCCAGCTCCAAACTGAGCTATTTCCTTTCCCAGCTCAGGCATGGAGCAGGATGGAGCCTGAGCAGCACTGGGAAAGTCACAGCAGTTTGTGGTCCATAAGATTAATAGGAAATCTGCTCTGGATTGGGAGCAATTCCCTCTTTTATTGCAATGAACCCCGAAGAGTAATGGCTGCAGGGCAAGAAGAGGAAGGTAAATTGCAGTAATAATGTGTTTCCTTGTGCTGACATGCCTTTGATCATAGAAAAATACACCATCTGTTTCTAAATTACTTGTATTGATTTAACAGTTAGAACAGGGGCAGGGGGGAGGGAATCTCTTTTTTCTCTTTTGCAAATCCATTCTGCGAGGTCTCCTGGAAATCTGACAGTTATGTGCAATAAAAAGTAAGGGCTTGTTCATCATAAAAGATTCCCGCTGCCAGCCATGGGGCTGTGCTGGGAGGAATGGGACATCCCCTTCCTCTCCATCACCCTGTCCTGCCAGGAGCTGTGCAGCTGAGTGCTGATGCACCCCGTAGAAACTACTCCTTACTCCAAATAAACTCTTCCTGCTGTGCTGCTTCTTCCCTGTGAGGGTGGGGAGGCCCTGGCACAGGGTGCCCAGAGCAGCTGTGGCTGCCCCTGGATCCCTGGCAGTGTCCAGGGACAGGCTGGATGGGGCTTGGAGCAGCCTGGGACAGTGGAAGGTGTCCCTGCCTGTGGCAGGGAGCTGGAATGAGAAGGGCTTTAAGGTCCCTCCCAACCCAAACCTGTGGTTCTATGGTTCCTCCCTGCCCAGACCACACACATCTCACTGCCCTTGCTGCTCTCAATTTCTATGGATTTCCTTCCTTTTTTCTGCAACTTCTCCCCCTGCACCCCAAAGGCTGCCACAGCATCAGAGTCCCTGCCCTGGGGTGCAGTTCAGCACATGGCAAAACCACACGTCACCCCTGCACCTCCCTCCATAGTCCCCCCTGCACAGGGCAGCAGGATGCCTGACATCATTAAAAACCACAGAATCAGAGAAGGTCTGGGTTGAAAAGGACCTTAAAGCCCAGCTCATTCCACCCCCTGCCATAGGCAGGGACACCTTCCCTTACCCCACACTGCTCCAAGCTCCATCCAACTTGGCCTTGAGCAATTCCAGGGATGGAGCAGCCACAGCTTCTCTGGTATTATTTTGCTGCTAATCAGTTGCTGTTCCTCTGCCTGCAGCCTGAGTTTTTTATTCCCTGGCTAAGGACTTTCCTGGGAGACTCCAGGTTCCCCCATGGGCAAGGCCAGTCCAAAAGGAGAAAGTTAACCCAGAACTTGGCACGGCAGTGATGCAAACAGAGCCCTTTCCCAATGTCCCAACAACTTCCCAAGCACTGCTGCTGCTCAGCCAGGCAGCTGCTTTTGCTGGAAAAATATAAAAAGCAGAACATAACTTTTCTGAGTTTGGAAACAATGCCCACCTTCCACTGAGCATCCTGAAGTGCAGGGAATCTAAATCCACCTGTTATCACCAAAGCTGGTGCTGGCATCAGTATGTCCCTCTCTGCCACTCCCAGCACAGTGTTGGGCACCTTGAAAGACTTTCTGTCCCCACCTGAAGCCCCCTGCAATGTCCCCAGGGCCACCAACTCACAGCAACATCCAGGCAAATCCCTTCCTTCTCCGGGTGGAAAACAGCCCAAGGCTCAGCCCAGGCACCACCCACAAACTGATTTTCTACTTTTCCAAGTGAAACCAGGAGACAGATCTTGGCTGCTGCTGGTTGTGATCTGCAAAGTTTATTTAATCCCCCCCAAAAAGGTCATTTTCATGCAGAATCTTTTGGTTCATAAAAGAAGTCCTTCCACAGCAGCCACCTGACAATCCTCCCTCCCAAACCAAGAAATAAAGTGACCCCAGAGTGCACAAAAACAAACGAACCGTCCAACTCCAACACAGAAAAGTGGTTCCTACCAATCCATACAAGATGGAAAAATTTGGCAAATACAGCTGATCTTGCAGTTCCTGTCCCTTTAGCACTTTAGAGCTGGCTTTTCCCTCCAGCCCTTGGGTTGCCTGTCTGGAAAACAGACACAGATCCTTGTGCTGCAGGACCTGGGGACTCTCCGAGGGGTCCAAGCCAGCTGGGGAAGAGCTGCCGCATCAGCCTTTTGAAGTGGGCAATATAAATATAAAACATGGATACAAACGGGTTCTTTGTACAGAAAATATCATCTCTCAAGGCACTGGGGTGATGGCCACATGTCCACTCATGGGGTCCCAACAGGCTTCTCCAGTCGCCGAGGAAGGAGGGGAAGAAGGCACCGAAGAAGTCCCGGTGCTGCCATCCAAGAGGGGTTTCACCCCACCGCTGCCCCCAAACGCCCCAGGAGGGGTTTTTCCTGGCTGGGTGGTGCTTTTCCTTGGTGGGGGTGATGCAATCCTGTGGGGGGTGCAGTCTCCTTGGGATGGCTCGGGGCTGGGTTCGGCCAGGAGGGAGGTGCATAGATGGGCCGGGGGCTCAGGCTGCGCCGGCCGGTGCTGCGCTCCCTCATCATGCCAGCAGCCCCAGCCGGGTCACCTTGGCTGACAGGAAGGAGTGGATGATGAAGACAATGGTCTTGGGGCAGGAGTGAAGGTCCAATTGCTGCAAAAAAGAAAAGGAGGGATGTTTGCAATGGGAAGGGCTGTTCTTGCAGCAGCCAGCTTTCAGCCAGGGACCACCCAGAGCTCCCCAAACGCCCCACAGCTTTACTGGGGCCCCAGAAAGGGCTGTGCACCCTGGCTGAGGCAGGCAGATGAGACCATGTGTCACCCCCATGCCAGGCAGGATGAGTGCTGTGAGCAGGTAGGGTGCTCTGCTCCCCCTCTTCTCCTGGGACTGGTGGGTGAGGCTGCTGAAAGCAAAGCCAACTCACGATCTCTCCCTCCGGGCCACCAAAGTCCAGGTAGAGCATCTTGGTGCCGTCATCTGAGGACATCTGCAGCTTCTCGAAAGGCTGCTGGAGCAGGATGGTCCTGCTGAGCCCGGGCTCGCTGGTGGAGATGGTGAAGCCCTTATCTATGTGGACGGTCAGGGTGCAGTCCTGCCCCTTCCACGTGCAGGCTGTGGACGGGGACAAGACAGGGGTGAGCCGGGGGTCCCGCCGCACCCCCCGGGCCCCCCGGGCA
>VXAC01006848.1:281727-292119 GCA_013399225.1 Rhipidura dahli | reverse complement strand
GGACACTGTCACCATCCCCGCGGCTCTGACAGCACCCCTGGAGTCTACCATCACCTCAAATGACTCTGCCACCACTGCCAGCCCCTGCCACCACCCTGCAGTTCTGTCCTGACCCCCAGCCCTTGACACCATTCCTGGTCACTGCCTCCACCTCGGGGGATATACATCACCCCTAGGGCTATGCCCTGACCCCCAGCTCCTGCCACCATCCCTGGTCACTGTCACCACTTTGGGATTCTGACCCCACCTCCGGGTTCTCCCCTAACTCCCAGACCCTACCACTGCCCCCGGGGACTGCCAGCACCCTATCCTTGAGCAGGGCAGGAGGGCACTGAGCTGGTGGCCCCTACCTGGTGGCGATGAGGGGGTAGCTGT
The DNA here is from genome assembly GCA_013399225.1 of Rhipidura dahli. Lineage (NCBI taxonomy): Eukaryota > Metazoa > Chordata > Aves > Passeriformes > Rhipiduridae > Rhipidura > Rhipidura dahli. The sequence continues at coordinate 291,744 of VXAC01006848.1, read as the reverse complement.
GCGTGGGCTTGCCCAGGGCGTCCCGGCTCTGCGGCAGGCTCCCGTACAACAGCAGCTCCTTCTCCGTGAGCACGGCCAGGAGGTTCCTGGTGCCAGCGCTGGGGAGCTGCAAAGGGACTGGGTCAGGGACACCATCAGCATGGTGGCACGGGGTGGCGGGGGGCCTGGGGGTACCTGCTCGGTCAGCCAGCCCACGTGCTTGACGTCCCGTCCAGCCACCGTGCCAGCCCCCGCCAGCTGTGCCCGCAGCTCCTCCTTCACCCGCGGCAGCAGCGCGGCCGCGTTGGCCTGGATGGCGCCGAGCCACGACTGCGCCGTGGCCTCATCCTTTGCCCGCAGGAAGAGGGCAACGCGTCCGTCCGCCGAGCACACCTCTAGGTACCTGTAGGGACACGGCCCCGATGAGTCCCTGCCCGCCCTCGGCTCCCCGGGGCACCGCGGTGGCATCGCCAGCCCCAGCGCCAGGCGCTGACCTGTGCTCCGGGTCGGTGGGGAGGCACTTGCGGGACACATAGCACATCTTCAGAGGGACGCTCCGGCTCTCCCGGAGCTCCCGAGGGGGCAGCAGCGGGGATGACCGCTTCTGCTGGGCGGCGGGAGAGGGGTCCCAGCTGACTGTCGCCCCCGCCGAGGAGTTCTTGAAGTAGGGCGAGATCTCCTTCATGTACTTCACTGGAAGAGAGGCAGTGCCTGCTGAGGACACGGCACAGGCCAGGGCGGCCTCATCCCACTCTGCTGAAAGCCCCTGCACTCTCCCTGCATCAGAGCTGCTGACCCTTCCATTAGCTCCCCAGAGCTGCCACCCATGGGTGCTGTGGGCCCCCTGCCCCTGTGGGTGCAGGGATGGCACTGGTGGGTGAGGTCACACAGGGAGTGACACAGAATCACACAATGGTTTGGGTTGGAAGGGACCTTAAAGATCATCCCATTCCAACCCCCTCATTCCACAGGCAGGGACACCTTCCCCTGTCCCAGGCTGCTCCGAGGTGTGTCCAGCCTGGCCTTGGGCCCTGCCAGGGATCCAGGGGCAGCCACAGCTGCTCTGGGCACCCTGTGCCAGCCTCACATGACACCTTGGACCCTCTCAGTACCTCAGCCCCACCATCCAAGCCTGGGGAGCTCCCCAAGAGGGATAAGAATGGCCTTTTCCCCCTTTTTCCTTCCCTTTAACCCAGATCAGTTCACAGATCCAGGCCTGAGCAGTTCCCTGGGGCAGCACACACAGCCAGGGGTGGGGAATGGGAAAGAGTCCCAGGCCAAAATTACACAGTCCAAATTGTGCTGGTACAGCCAGTCCCACTGCCAGCTGAGGAACAGCTCTCAAATACCCTGGCTTGGCCCCAGGGAAAGCCTTGGAGAACGTGCTCTCCGCTCGCACAGCTCTGCCCCGTGAGCCTCAAACCAGGGACAAGAAATCAGTGCCCAGAGAGCCTGGCTCCAGAACCACAGCCCTCAGAGCCACGCTGGAATGGCAGCTGGCTCCAGAGGTTTGGGGGAAGGCAGAGATGAAAGGCACCACAAATTGCTGGGGCCCCACAGCCACATCCTGAAAATGAGTTTGGCAATGCTGGCTAAAAAACTCTGGCTGAGCTGGCAGGGTGCCAGTCCTGGTCCTGCCCTGGGGCAGTGTGGGACCAGCTCCTGACTCCAGGGGAGGGTTTCCCTTCGGAGGCCCTTAGGAAAAAAACATGGGACAGACACGTGCCTGCAGCCACGTCCACCATCCTGGCTGGTTCCACTCCAGGTCCAAGCCAGTGGAGTGGGTGGCAGGATGGGGGACACGAGCTTGGCTTTGCAGCCAACACTTGTAGGTGGCTGGATGGGCCCAGCTCCATCACTGCAGCCAAGCCACAGCAGCCTGATGTGCTGCCAGAAAGGGGCCCTTTTCCCACCAGGGAACGATCTGCACACAGAGCCACCCACCCCAGGACCTCACCTGGCCACCACTACCCATCTCCCACCCATCTTCCCCAGTGGCCACAGCCCCAAGGCTGCCAGAGCTCCAGGAGTGTTTGGACAATGCTCTCAGGCATGGTGGGATTGCTGGGGTGTCCTGTGCAGGGCCAGGAGTTGGACTGGATGATCCTGATGAGTCGCTTCCAGCTCAGCCTATTCTGTGCTCTCCCCCTTCATTCCTATCCCAGTGAGCTCCCTAAAAACTCTAAGCCCTCAGGCCCAGCAGGAGCTGGGGAAGCCAGAGCCCCGTGGGTGCCCGGCAGGACACGGCTATAAACGGCCACGGTGCTGTGCCACGTGGGCCAGGTCACCCCGCGGTGGCCCCGGGGCGAAGGCGGCGGCAGCGGGGGCCACCAGCCTCGTGGCCTGCGCCTCCCGCTACAAAAATAGCCACGCTCCCGCAGGCATCCGAGCCGCGCTGGATCTGACCCGAGCCATTAATCTTGGCAGCGGGGACCTGCCATTATCCTGGTGCCTGGGAACTAATTGGAGTTCAGAAAGATGCCATTGAGCTGCTGAAACCCGAGCGCCGTCCCTGCGCCAGCCCCTGGCTCCCCGGGCACACAGGGGACGTCACCGGCATTCGCTGGGCGGTGGCGGGGTCACGTCCCGAGGGAGCCGTGGAGGACAGGAGCGCTGCCCAGTCTGGGACAGGGCATGGAGAATTAGGCAACAGGCACTCTGTGTGTCTTGGCTACGTGGCTTTAAGGAGGATTTCAGGCTGGTCACGAAGCACGGGGGGCCCTGAGCCAGCACAGGAAGCTGGGAGGTGCCGGAGGCTGCGATGCTCCCCTGTCAAGGCCAGGCCACCATCCCACGGGAGCTGCTGTCCCCTCCAGTGACCCCAGCACTGGCTTCACAGCAGGCTGACTTACACTTCTGTCAGTGCCTTCACTGAAGTTGGTGTTGAATGGATTCATTAATTACCTCCATCTCATTAAAGCAAACAACTCAGACCATATCATGCACTCTGCTGGAGGTTACCTGGAATTCTTGTATTGTTTTCTCTTTCTAACTAGCACCTTGCAGTGCTGGGGCTCCTGCCTGCTCCCTGGCAGCCTGAACCCTCCAAAAACCACAGGGCAGCAGTGACTTGAAAACCACTGGCTGCTGTTGACTTAAAGCCACATATAGTAGGCACACAGTCCTCAGAGGCTGCTGGGCTAATCCACGTGGCCCCCAAAGCCACATGGGCTCTCCAGGGAAAAGAGCCTGTCCCACTGATCCTCTACAGGACAGGGGACAACAAGGACCTCTAACTGCTCAGGGCTTTGCACAAAGGAAAACTTTATTCCAAGGGTTTGGGGAACAGCAGAAGTCTCTGTGTGTGTGGCCACACATCCCATGCCAGAACGGTGCCTCTGCAGGGGAGTGGGTGGTGGCACAGGGGCTCATTGGAGCACCCCATGTGCCCCTGAACCCTGGAGTGAACTGCACGAGGGACATGTTTAACCAAAGGCTCTGGGTCTGCCTCTGTGTTGCAGCAGTTTTTTTTTTCTCCCCAGCATGCCAGAAAGGGGCAGAACCATCGAAATTCCTTGGTTCTACTTCTTGGGTAGAAATTCTCCCTCTCCATCAGCCCATCTCTCACAAGGATGGAGAACAAGCACAAATTAACCACTTCTGGCACCGTGGATCCTGAGTCAGCTCAACCTGCCCCACACATCCCCACAGCTCAGCACTGCTCAGAGCCAAGCCTGACCCCACAGAGTCCCACTGAGGAGCCACAGCAGGAAAACAGACACATGGACACCCAGAGCAGGCTCAAGAACACCTTCCTGCTGCTTGGGTGACCAGCACACTGTGCTTCAGCCAGGTCACAGCATGGATTCAAAGAAGAGTTCCAGATTGCATTTCTGGTCAGGAGTAGGATGGTGATGCTGTTTCTCCTGCCAAAATCTTCCCAGCAGCATCTACACAGTTCAGCAAGGCCATCACATCAGGAAATCTTCCAGAGAGCTCCTGGAGATCCAGTGCTGGCACCACAGAGATGCTAGTCCCACCTCCAGCTGATCCTTCTCTACCTCAGGATCAATGATGCAAAACTGGCATGTTAAACTGGGGGGCTCAGCAAACACACATCCCAAAGAGATGCCCTGAAATGACCTGCAAGCTGCAACCCAATGCTCTCATGTGCTCCCAAAAAAGTTAAAACAGTCCCCCAGCAGCCCACCCTGGGACCATGCCCTGCCCCTGGCTCCAAGCACCAACATGACAGCAGTTCCTGTCCCAGCTGCCTCAGCTCAAGTCCTTCTATCCCAGGGAGCAAGATGCCATGGGGTGCTGCAGGGTGAGGTGCCACTGCTGTCCCTCCTGTCCCAGCACTCAGTGCCACATTCCATGCCCCAGCTCTTTGCTAAACATTCCCCTGTGCTGCTCCGCCAGCAGGGAGATCATGGGACAACCCTCCATGTTTCCAGGGGAGGAGAAACAAACCCAGGAAACTCTCCAGGGAAAGCAAAGCTTCAGAGCAGCGCAGTGTGGAGGTGGTAGATGTGCCCCATCACCTCGTGGCATCATCCCTGGGGCAGATCCAACACCTTCCTTCCCACAGTCATGGCAACCAGAGAATCCAGAGAAAATCCAGAGAATCCCCAGCCCCACTCTCTCCCAGCACCCATTTTTCTGAATTTTGAGCTCCCAAGCTACTACTTGGCAAAGCAGGCCTAAAAGAACAGAGAATAGCCCCAGGAACATTCCTGTGGCAAATAAGTCATGGATGTGAGATGCCCGCAGCTGCCCCCACTCCTCCTCCTCACTGCTCCTAGTTCTGCCCCGTGACAACACAGCACAGGGGCCTCACCAGGAAAAGCACTCCTGTCCCCAGAACCCTTCCTAGGGCAGCTGGAAGGATGTTTATCAGCCTTTCCCCTGCCATGGAGAGTCTCTGATTCTAAGCAATGAAAATAAGGAAAAAAAACAAGGGAAAAATAAGGCAAGGGAGAGCAACTCTCCCCGAAATAACAATGTAATATAAATACAGTCCAACTCCTCCTGCAAATACCAAGAGAGTAGCTTGGCACATCCAAAAAAGAATCTTGGCAGGACACACGGAGAGGTATCTGCATGTCCTCACGCCTGGGCAGCAATGACACCCAGGAGCCTGAAGCCAAGCTGAGCAGCTCAGGGTGAAAGCTGGCACGTGGAGCCACTGCTGATACTCACATTAAAACGCATCACCTCCCAGCTCTGCTGCTTTGGGGAATCTCAGCCCAGCTCACTGCCCTGTGAGGAGGTGCCCACTCTCCCAGTTTTGTTACCTGCTGCAATGCCACCTGCAAACCTTCCTAGAAACTCCTAATCCCAGGAATGACTGCAGCCAAGAAGAGCAAGGCAGCAAACAGACACTGGCTGTGCCAAATACTCTGGTTTAGCACTTAGAGCACCATAAGCAAAGCTGGAGTCACACCTGGCACCATGCAGGGACCAGGAAGTGTCAAGTAAAGTTAAGGTGCTCTTTTCTAAGTTCTGCCTTCTCCAAACAGGAGAAGGCAGCTGGAACCCCTTGTTTAACACCCTTCACACACTTTAAGGCCACCCCCTGCCCTGCAGCCCTGCCACCCCTCCCTGGGGCAGGGTGTTTGGCCAGCCAGCTCCTGGAGAGCCACAGGGGTTAGCAGGTACAAAGCAGGGGACACCCTGTCCAAAGGCAGGGCCACCACCTCCAGAGGGCAGTGACAGCCTGACCATGGCACAGTGCCAGCCCCACCATTCCCCACGACAGAGCTGCACTGTGCCACTAAACCCAAAAACAGGGAGAGCATGGATTTGTACCACGATTATCAGTGACATCAGCAACCAAATGAGTGGCAGAGATCCTTCCCCTGCTCTGGCTGGACATCAGATACAAACTCATCCCAGAGCTCCAGAGTGCTGTAATGGGAGCCAGCCCAGCCTCGGTCTCCTCCCAGGAGTACCTGCTGGGAGTTTTAATTAATTGAAAAGCCCAGCAGGTCATACCTGAGCTCAGCAAGCTACAGCAAAGGCCCTGCCTGCAGCTGCCTCCAGGAGGGTGATCTGGCTCCCAGGGGATGGGAGGAGGAGGAGGAGTCCAGGGAGAGAAATTGTTCTCTCCAGAAAGGGCAGCCCCTCTCCACCTCTGGCAGGACCTCTGGCAGAAAGGAAACCCACACCAAAGGATGAACAGAAAATAACAGAGGGAGGGTGGTCCGAGAGCAGTGGCTCCAGGCAGGAATTTCGCAGACTCACAAAGAAAGAAGCTCTTGTATTTCTCTTTGGTCAGAAAAAAACAACAAAACCACCCCACCAACAACCCTATCTGCTCCCTGCAGCTGTGCAGAGCAGCACATTCCTCCGGCTGAACCGTGGTTCTGAGGCTCCCAGGAGAGGAGGAACCCACAGCAGAAAGGGCTGAGCAAAGCTAAAAATGAAAATCTGGAGCTGAGACAATCTGGGGAAGGCACAGGAAAGCCAGAGCCACAGTGGTGGCTGGCAGCACAGCACACAGGACTCTGCTTTGTCCAGGGACAGCCCTGAGCACTGCCCCCAAATCAAACCTCCCTTTGGGATCTGGGAAGGGTCTCTGGTGCTGAGACCCCCTCTGTTAAGCAGGGTGACCCCAGGGGCTGGTTAGAAGTGAGGGGAGGGGAAGGGTCCTTTCCTGAGAATGTTCATCTCAGTTCTGGGATGCTCATCTCAGCCTGGCCGAGCTGGCAGAGGGTGGGCAAACATGGACAGATGTGATGTGAAGGATAATGGGGTCTCTCCCTCAGTGCTCCCATGGTCCCAACCCATCAACCCTCACCCAGTCCTCACACAGGGCTTGAGGGGCTCCTGCAGTGTGCCAACCCCCTCAGGGCTGGGAGACACCAGGAGCCATCTGCCTGGTACCAAGAGGGAGCCTGTTCCCAGGGAACAGTCTGCTCCAGGGTGGTGAAAGCTGCATCCCTGGGATGACTGTAGCCTCAGCTTCCAGGGATCGTGTGGCTGAGCAGCTCCTTCAGCTGCACCCCTGGGTGGGCAGCATCCCCTGGGTTCCTGAGCAGGCCCTGCTTCACCCTCCACCTGCCCAAAGCCCACCCAGCAAACCCCAAGGTGCTCATCAGGAGTCGGGGGCCAGTGCACCCCCTCCCCACCGGCATAAACCTACACCAGCCAGGGATGTGGGTTTAAATTAAAACCACTGGAAATGCAGAAAATGTTGTCTCTTGCTCCAGGAACCACAGACATGGGGGTGATGCTGGGCAATGAAAGAATCCCAAATCCCAGAAACTTGTCCCACACCTCCCACTGCTGCCTGCCCGAGGACCCACAGCGGGGAGACAGAGCCTCTGGGCATGGAGCACTGGCACACACATCCCTCCCTCTCAGTAGGGAGACAGGGAAATCCCAGCAGTTACCTCCAGCTCTCCGGATGAGCAGACAAATAACTCTACATATGTTGTTTTCCATTTGAAAGAGCATGCAAATGCAGCTGCAGATGATATGCCACCCCTGTGTCATCCCAGTAAAGGAGAACCCTTCTCCCCCCATCACATCCTTGTCTCCTACCTTCCAAGATCACTTCCTTGCCCGTCTTCTTCAAGGCCTGCACAGCCTCATCGTGTGTGGCCTCGGACAGGTCAGTGCCATTGACGGCGAGGATGGCATCCCCCACGTACAGCGCCTCGGTCTGATCTGCTGCCAGCCCCTTAAAGATCTTGGAGATCAAGATGGGCATTTTATTCTCTCGTCCACCTTGAAACAGAAGAGACAGGGAGTGGTTGTGGCTGTTGGAGCATTCAGAGGAGTGGGTGGGGAGGGGGATGCTCCAGTTCCAGATGGTCCCAGCAAGGCTGAGCCTTTCTGCTGACACTCAGTGCACTGTGCCAGGTCAGCCCACTGCCCCCTCCCCCAGATACCCACAGGACACCTGTACCAACCACACCAGCCAAAGTACCATGAGGCTTTACAGTTGATGAACAGATTGCTCCAAAACCCCTCAGATTGGTCACAGATTATTCACAGAGCGAACACATAACCTGGCCATCTCCCCATCAGTTTTGGCAGGAAAGTGTGTCTTTATTTGCATTATTAATCATGTGTGCTGAGCAACTATCCTGGCCCAAGGACTTCATGATCTCAACAGACAAGACAGCTGAATGTTTTTGGAGAGGCCAAAGAGCCAGGGAGAGGTGGACCAACCTGGCTGTGTGCTCCTCTCCACACAGCAGCCCTATTTACTGGCTGCTCCCCACTATCCCCACTAAAAGAATGCTATTCAAACTCCCGGCGGCTTCAGGAGATCAATTTGCACATTGGCTTTTGAACCCGCAGGGAGATCTGAGCCGCCTCCGTGCCAGGGCGCAGGGATGCAGCAGCCGCTGCCCGTGGTAGCCGGAGATGAGCAGTGCCCGACGTGCCCTGCACCGCGGGACAGCCTGTCCCGAGGAGTCTCCAAGAGATGATCCTTATCCCAGAGAGAGATGCTAAGCCCAGGCTGTTGTCACTGCCCGCCCCGGGCTGCTCCCAGCCAGTGCCACAGGCATTTCCTCGCTGAGCCGCCTGCCAAGCCCTGCGAGGGCTCCGGTTATCAGCTGTCAGAGGCCCAGGCAGGGGCTGCTCCGTCCTTGCGGCAGCGGCTCCTCGCCCGGCTGCCAGCGCCGAGAACCCTGCCAGGGCTAAGAACCCCCGCCAGCCCGGCCCTCGCTCGGCTCCCCGCTGTCCTGCCAGCCCCTCGCCATGTCCCGTGGCAGGACATCCAACCCCCGGGTGGCACCCAGTGTCCCTGCGTGAAACACGGCTGGCACATGAACAGTGACATGCCAGCAGCCCGGTGAGGAGTGATGTCCTGCCCCACCAAGGCTGCCCCACCCTCCACAGCTTCCACTGCCCAGTTTTGATGGCAACTACTTCTTTTCCACGTACGTCACTGCAAAAATAAAGTTTTAACTGAACCAAGGGAAGTTTCTCCTTTCCTGGGAGAGCCACAGAGCAAGCAATAACTTGGCAGCCGAGAAGTGGTTACGAAAGGGGGTTTGTGCTTCCCTAAAAAAGGGCTGGCAGGCTGGGGCACCCTGCAGACACGGCCAGCAGGGTCGATCCAGTTCCAGCACCCGCGCATTCGCATTGCAAAACCTCCCCACTTCCAGAAGGAGCCGGAGGCTGCGTCTGTGTCCCCTCTGAGCTGGGAGGAGAAGCCACGTCAGGAGGCGAGAGCTGCCCTGTCACTGCCCCCGGGGCTGCCGAGCCCGCTGCCTCTCACAGCCACGCTTCGTGACAGCCCTGTGCCTGCCCCGCCGCTGCCCTTTTCATCCTGCTTTCGCAGCTTCCAACACGCTCGGAGCCACGTGAAAATCAAAGGCAGGCAGAAAGGCAGGAACGCCGTCCCTGGCCCAAGAAGTTTCCAGCCTGAAGTTCAGGCGAGTCTCACCAAGGAGCGGGGCAGCCCGGGAGGGCAGAGGCACTGGGGCAGCGAGGCTTCCCGCTGCTCCGCTCCCCGGGAGCACGCGTCTCCCTCCACACCCGAGTGCGCTGCTTCAACACCCCACCCAGCGCCTGGAGATCTCCAAGGGCTGCACATCGCTCCCTTCCGTTTCGCTGATAGTTTTAAAGGGGCATTTCCCGGCTCAGGAACACGGTGGGACAAGGACATGCCGGCCCAGCCCTCCCTTTGGCTGCAAAAGGGCAACTTCCGTGTGACTGGGTTCCCCCCTGCACCCCTCCTGCCCCGTGGGACGGCACCCTAACCGGGCGTGCGGGGGACAGTGGGAGTCCCCTCCGGCTACCAAACGCTGGGGGTCCCTCACCCCGGCCGGGACACGGCTGGCAGGGACTGGCCGGTCAGTCCGCACCCCGAATCAACGCTCTTTCCGTGGGCTGGGAATGTTTCGGGTCCCGTCAGTGCCACGTGTCGCCCTCCACGTCCTGCGCTGGAGCTGGGGGGTGTGAGGATCCCGACCTCAGCCCCGCTCCCCGAGGGGCTGGCTCCGAGAGAGCCACGGGACGGCGGCAGCAACAGGTCCCGGTGCCGGTGCCCCCCTCCTCCCGCCGCCCCGAGACCCCCGCGGCCCGGCCTCACCTTTGATGCTGATGCCGAGCCCCCCCACGTCCTGCTTGACG
>VXAC01006848.1:246923-281238 GCA_013399225.1 Rhipidura dahli | reverse complement strand
ACACCGCCCCGCACCGCCCCGCACCTCTCCGCGCACCGCCTGCCCCCGTCCCACACCGCTCCGCACCGCCCGCGCAGTGCCGCGCACCGCCTCTCCACACGCGGCACAGCTTCTCCGCGCACCGCCCCGCACCGCCCCACGCACCGTCCCACCGGACCGGGACAGAGCACTGGGAGAGAGCGGGACCTCGGCCCCATCCCATTCCCTCCCAGGACGGTACTCCGGGATGCTCCCCAGTGCTCCCCGCACCGACCCTGCACACGGCACCCCGGTGCTCTCCATCATAGAATGGGGCACAGGGAAGAGCACAACTCCCCGGTGCTCCCCACTCCATCCTGGGATAGGCACCGGGAGGACACGGTGCTCCCCAGTGCTCCCTTCTCCAGCCCGGATGGGGGCACAGCAGGAGGGACACGATGCTCTCCAGCACTCCCCATTCCTGCCCATGAGGGACACGACTCCCCAGGACTCCCCTCTCCATCCTGGGATGGGGCAGCAGGAGAGATCCAGTGCACCCCGGTGCTTCCCATTCCAGTCTGGGATGGAGCACACAGGGCTCCCCACTGTATCCTAGGACAGACACCTGGAGGGCCCGGTGCTCCTTGATTCTCCCCATTCCAGCCTAGGATGGGGCAACCAGAGAGACACGGCTCTCCAGTGCCCTGCTCTGGCCTGGATGGGGCATGGGGAGAGAGCAGGACACCAGGGCGCTACTGCTCCAAGGGACACTGGAAGAGCCTGGTTCTCCCCTCTCCATCCTGGAATAGGGCACCAGGAGGGACACAACTCCCCAGTGCTCCCCAGTGCTCCTCGTTCTGGCCTGACACACGGCACCAGGAGGAGGATCTGGTGCTTCCCAGGGCTCTCCACTCCATCCTGGGACTGGCATGGGGAGGAACACAGGTTCCCAGTACTCTGTTGCTTGTCCCAGGTCTGGCCCTGGACGTTCCAAGTGTCCCTGTGCTGGGTGTCCATGTGCTGGGCTGGCACAGGAGGAGCAGTGGGAGCTGGGCACAGAGCTGTGGCTCATCCCAGTAGCCAGAGCCAGGGCAGGAACCTCCCAACAGTCCCAGCAGGTGTTAAACAGGAGCCGGGCAGAGGGAGATGGTGTCTGCAGACATTCAGAAGAGTCTGCATTGCTTTTTCCTTGCTTACCCTGGATCTTGAAAGCAGGAATATTTTTATTTCCTCGGCAGACACCCATTTTTTTTCTGCATTAATTAGGAGTAGAAAATACCTCCAGGAGTAGCGAATCGCTCTTGGCTCATCCCCTCTGCCCCTTACAGAGTGCTTCAAGCAGCTCCAGGAGCCTCTGGGACAGGACTACTGAGGTCTCAGCCCCTCTGGAAAGCACAGGATTTGTAAAAATTCAGTAACATTATTGGCAGGCTGGGAAAGGGATGGAGAGAGGCTCTGGGCACCTGGGGCAGGGGGGTTGCAGGCTGAGCATCAGCCTCATGCTGAGGAGAAAAATACTCCCTCCCACACAGCAGCAGCTGTGGAATTTCTTGAGGTTGCAGCAGAGGAAACCCTGAGGGTTATTTCTTTATGAAACAGACGACTTATATATTCCTAATTTGCTCTTTGCTAAAATGTCCGGGGTTTAATTGACACTTCACTTTTGCAGTATGATGCTGCTCACGGTGGTAAACACTTCTACACCACCCCAAGGATGTTCCCCTGTGATCCCATCCCCTGTCCAGCCCCACTCTGGCTGCCAGTGCCTCTTGGTTTGGGAACAGCAAGGGGAATTTGGTTCTCTGGTCCTTGAGTGGAGACAGGGCTCATTCCCCCTGTGCCACCTGCCCTGGGAGCACTTACTTTATTTTCCAGCCAGGCAGCTGCAATCAGCAATTTGTCCAGCTTTTTTTCATTCCCAAGAGCGGCTTTTGATAATTCCAACCTCTAAGGGCCCATTCCCATCTGAAGCAGCAGTGGGAACACTAAACACTGCTCTCAGTGCAGCAGAATGGCACCGTTTGGGTTGTTCCCTTTCATTTCTCAGCTCTGTGCCCCAAGGCATCTGAGGCACGGCTGCTGAGAAGCGTGGCCTGGATGCATGTAAGCCATCCAGATGGTTCCAGTGCCTTTCCCTGTCCTGCTGCTGGGATGGAGAAAGGACCATGGTCCTTGGATCCCCGTCATAGCACTCTGACTTCACCTCCTTTGGGGAAACAGCCTCACCCTGTGAGTGCAGCGAGGATGACACTCAGTGACCTGCAGCAGAGAGCAAATCCCACAGCCACCACTTCTGCCTGGCTGTGGGATCCCCTGCTCTCCCTTTCTTCAGCAATTAATATTCCTGTGACAACTTACGTGTGATGGAGACCTCAGGCAAGTGTTGCAGATGGTGTCTTCTAATGGAAACAGGGAGTCCAAAGTGCCCTTAAGCCCCTGGTCCCAAACTGGGAGGCTGACCCTGAGCAGGGGGTCTATCACGAGGGGACAAGTAGGGCTGACAGGCTGGTGGAGTACTGGGGGCTTGGCTCCAGGTTTAATCAAAGACAGAAATCATTGGCTGCCTCCTGTGCACAGCTGGGCCTGGCGAGAGCTGTGGCCTGAGAAACTGGGACATGCCAGGACGTTCTTGGAGGTCTCAGTGCCCCCCAAGCAGAGGTCCTGCTATTCCGGGGTTTTCCCACAGGCTTGGCTGCCCCAGGCTTCTCCACTTCTTTTTAGCCCTTTCCTGTCCCAGGTCTCACGGTGAGCACCGGGAGCCCAGCACATGGGGTAGTCCCAGCTCGGTTTGACCCTCACAAGATACCACGAGCGTGATAGCCGTGCCGTGGAGCTGCAGGACAGGCGGTGGGATGGGAGGGCGGAGGGCAGAGGGCGGAGGCTGCGGCCGGGGCTGGCACGCAGGAGTGAGCCGCAGCTTCCAGGCATGCCAGCGGCGTTCGTCAGGGCTCCTGTGAAAGCGAGCAGGCGGGGGAGGAGTGGCTTGAAAAAATTGCTATTCACAGAAATAGAAACTTCCCGCAGAAACACGCGTGCGTCGGTGACAAAAGCCCAGCTGGGAATTTCTCCTGGCAGCAGGAGCAGTGGGAGGGGAAGGGGCTGGGGAGCGCAGGAGGCTGAGGCACAGGCCTGGGGGTGCTGCCAGGGCCCTGACCTCGGCCCTGGGGGAAATTGCTGCTTTTTAGCTGGAAAAAGCATCTCTTGGCTCCATCATCCTCCAAACAGTCCCCAGGACCTGGCAGGGTGGCAGTGATGGGCTCTGTGGCCCCCACTCTGAGCCATCCCCTCCAGCAGAGCTTCCTCGGTGGCTGTTGGGATGCTGCAGAGGGTGCTGAGGCCCTGGCATGAGGTGCCCAGAGAAGCTGTGGCTGCCCCTGGATCCCTGGATCCAGGCTGGATGGGGCTTGGAGCAACCTGGGATAGTGGAAGGTGTCCCTGCCCATGTCTGGGGTGGGATAAGCTGAGCTTTAAGGTCCCTACCAACCCAAGCCATTCTGGCATTCTGGGATTATTCCACGCTTCCCCAGATGATTTTCATGGCAGGTTTAAGCCATCCTGGCATTTTCTCTGCCTAATCTCTCCAGCCCCCTGAACCCCGTCGTTAAGCAGCTATTATTAGTCCCACTTCTTGGCATAGCCAGGAGCTTTGTCAGAGCCCACCAGTCTATTTATAGAGTGCCGTGAGCTGCTTTGTTACTTGTGTTAATTGAATTAATCCCTTCTGAAGAAAAGAAAAGACTTAAAGAGCTCAAGTGCAGCTTGAGGGACAATATTCCCATACTGTGGGGATCCAGGTAGCATCTCAGGCCGCTGACAATCCTTGGCCCTCAGCACCAGGGAAGGGCTGCTCTGCTCAGTGTCCTTGGGAACTCATGGAAGTTCCAACCAACCAACCCTCACCTGCAGGACTGAGCCTCATGAAACCCTGCAAGGCATGGAAAGGAAATAGCTTTTATTATCTAGATAGATTTTAGGCTAGATATTAACAGATTTAGATATGCAATATGTACTTAACAGATGGATTCATCCTTCACTGTGCAGGAAATGCAGCAAAAAAAGTGTATCTGACTTTAGAATCACTGGAATCTCAAGTCCTTTAACTTGAGAGTGTTTCTGTCAGCTTTGGGACATAATTAGCCCTTACAAAGTTTCTTCCATCTCCTGCAGGCTCTTCTCTTACAGATCCTTGTAAGATAACCACAGTCAGCTGGGCTCTCACGATGGGAAAATGCTTTTGCCACTGCATGTCAGCTCATATGTTATCAGGGCAGGATCATTTTATCAAGGAACAAGAGACTGGATGGGAAAAAGCAGCACCCTGAAGCTAAAATAATTTTGGAAAGGCAGAAGTTGCCGCACATTAAAGCCTAGTATTCACTGCCTGCTGCAGCTCTGGCTCCCCATGCTCTAAGACCAAGGGGCATCAGTGACAGGGGTGTCAATGGACATAAATTAATAATAAAATCAGCACATGAGCTGCAGATTGTAAAATCCACCCCCATATCTGCAGTTCGACTGGGCCGTGTTTTGGTTAATTTACAGCTTGCAAATGAAAAGGTTGTTTCCTTCCTGCCTGGAACTGGGAATAAGCATCTCTTGGGCTGCAGAGTTGGTGGGATACACTGCCCATGATGCTTTATTCTGCAGCTCTCCTGGGGTTTTTATAACTCAACAGGTGGAACTTTGATAAATGTCACTTACAGGTGGAACTTTGATAAATGTCACTTCTCTCTGCTGCTGTCACCTCTCTCTGCTGGCCTATCAATGTGGTACCACCAAGGCTGTGGACACCCCATCCCCAGAAGTGTCCAAGGCCAGCTTGGATGGGGCTTGGAGAGCCTGGTCTGGTGGAAGGTGTCCCTGCCTATGGCAGGGAGGTTGGAACTGGGTGAGTTTTAAGGTCCCTTCCAACCCAAAACATCCCATGATTTATTATTCCAAGCAGTTGTCTGGAGCCCAAGGAGACCTTGAGGGATGTGATTTCCTTCCCTGACTCAGGGGATTTTGCCTGTCCCAAGCACAGCTCAGTGGCACAGAAGGGATGGAAGAGCCTTGTATCCCAGGACAAGTCTATGTCTGAGCCCTGAGGGATGTGCTCCCACTTCTAGCTGGAAAGCCACCCTCAGCATCAGGTTTTTGAGCGCATCCTTCCGTGGGGCTTCACCTTCCCTGCAAGAGTCACATCCCTGCGGGGCGCTCCTGGCAGGTGCTTGGCTGCCAGCCCCACGCTGCCAGGGACCTGCTCCTTCCCAGCAGCGGGCCGAGGGCCATCTCCGGGCGACTTTCAGTGTCGCTCCCTGGGAAGAGCTGCAGGATCTCTCGCTGTCAGCAGATGCCAGCAAAGAGCCGCTCTGCAGCCACCGCCGCTGCCGCGGGCTGGGGGTGGCCGGGGACCCTCACCCTGGGCGCTGGGGCACCTTCTGCCCCATCCCCCGTCCGGCCGGGCGCTGCTTGCCGCAGGACAGAGCCTCGCGGGGATCTAGAGGGGCTTTGCCACCAGCTGAGAACCCCCACGCTCGGCTCACAAACCGGACCATCTGCGGCTGCTGCAGAACTGGTGGCACCGACCAGAGGAGCGGGATGGGATGAGGCTCGGGCTCGTCTCACCAGGCATGGCTTCGTGCCACACGGGGCACAGCGGACACGCTGCTGCTGCCCGCTGCTTATGAGAGGCACAGAGTGGTTTGGGTTGGAAGGGACCTTAAAAACCATAGGCAGGGACACCTCTGCTAAACCAGGTTGCTGGAAGCCCCATCCAACCTGGCCTTGATGTCCCAGCTCTGGGGCATCCACATCCTCCCTAGGAAACCCTGTCCTGTGTGTTACTACCACCATCGTAAAAATATTCCCTCTTTATCCGGGCTAAGAGGGCACTGCGGAGGGATCCTCACTTCTCACTGCTCAGTTATTCTGGGCTCTGCGCTGGTCCCAGTGCCGGTGTCCAAGAGGATCCTCCCACATGCCCTGACTTTCTGCTCAGCACGCTGGGCACAACCCACCCCCCCCTCCTTAACCCACCCTTCCCTTCCTCACCCAATTCCTCTCTTAAGGACTTGGGAGGCACCTCCTGCTGCCTCCCAGCTTGGCAGGCGTGTGTGACACCCCCGCTTCACAACAAGAGCTATTTTTACCCTTAATACATTCATGCTCCCCCGGCTCAGCCTCGTGCACTCCCCGTGCCCAGCACTGTCCCCAGTTCCTGGCTGGGTCCCTGCTGCAGCTGTGTCCCCAAGCACCCCGCAGCCGGGGGGGGATGCAGGAGGAGCCCATCTATGGCCCCACAAAACACCCTTTTCCCAGCCTGACAAGTAGCTGGAACTTGTTTTATAGGAGGGTGTTTACATGTACGTGTGGTTCCTGCTGCTTCCCCTTCCCCATCGTCTTTTCAGGTCTCTCAAGCGAGCTCAGGGCTGCCCAGGGGAGCCATGCTGGCAGCTTTGCCAGGTCTTTTTGATGGTCAGGGAAGGCTGTTGGGCCTGGAAAAGCCTCAGTTCCTCAGATTAGGGTGCCAGGAAGGGTCTGTGATCACTCCCCATCCTCTCCCAGGCTGCTGGACCCCGTGCAGCCATCAGAAGCACAGTCCCATGCCCTGGGGTGCTGCTGGCCGTGGGACACACACTCCCTATTTCAGGGCTGCTTGGAAAGGCTCCCTAAAGCAGCAGGGCAGCAGCCTGACCCCACAAGGCTCCAGGAAGGCTGAGCAGGGGGGTCCATCCTGCTGTATTCCAGGGTGGATGCCCCAGGCAGGACTCCCGGGGGGCTTGTGCAGGGCTTGGAGGGGCTGCAGAAGGGGAATGGGGGGCACCACCCCTGCTGTGAGCTCCCCATCCAGCTCATGGCCTCTCCAAAGGAGCCCCCCAGCATGACAGGGATGGCACAGGGATGGCAGCAGTGGCCCCCCAGGGGAAGGACACCATGACCATCCCCCACTGCCTCAGGCTGGCCCCCGCTCACCTCTGCTGCAGCCCTTTGCTCCTCTCCAAAGGGAGGTTTTAATTTACCCTCTTGGCTGGCGAAACCCTATCCCGAGCAATTCCCCAGCCGTTCCTCCGAATCGCAGTAACTACCTCATTACTTTGATATTAATAGAATTCATATGGGCTGGAGAAGATAATTGAAATTAGCCCCGTGGCGAGGGGGAGCCGAAGGGCCGGGGAGGCTGAGCTGGGTGAGGGGCTGAGCTGTGCCAGGGGGTGAGCCCTGACCCCCGGCTGGATCCTGGCCTCCAGGGTGGGTCCTGGGGCCAGCTGTGCCCCCAGGGATGAAGCACTGCCTGTGGTTTGTCCAATTGTGCAAAACTGGGAGGCAGTGTGGACACCCACCCCAGTGTCTGTCAGACGGGGAAGATGCCCAGCCACCCCCTGCCCCAGCTCTCAAGCCACTGACCCTCTCATTATCCCCTGTCCCATTCCCTGCTCCAGGCCTGGACCCCCATCAGCATCTCCTGCTATGGGGCCATTCCCATTCTTTCTGGGAGAAAAAAAAAGGTGGGGGGGGGGAAGCTTCATTATCTGCAAAAGCACAAAGGCAGATGGCGAATGGCTGTCACAGGCAATGCCACTGCCTGGCAGGACCACGGCAGAGTCATCCTGCCACCCCTCCGGCCCCGGGTCCCTGCGGCTCCCACCCCACCTGCTCCCCATCAGATGGGAGGTGACCCCCACAAAGGCCTGGGCCATGTCTGCCACCCCTGGGCTTTGCCCTGACACATGTCACCTTAACCTTTTCCTTGGGACCAGCTGCTGCCAGGGGAGCCTGCTTTGTGGCTCTGGCAAGCGGCAGACGAGTCTCTCCATCTGGCCAGCGAGGCCTCGTCTGTTGGAGACCCCCTGCCCTGGCTGATAACGGCATTAACCTCCCCTGCCCCGCTCCCACCCCCTCAACTGTCAGCAAGAACCCCAGGTCCCCAGGCTGGGGACAGACTGCATCCCTCACACCCTGGTACTTCACCGGGACCCAGGGATCCCTGCCTGCACCTCTGACCCTGCCTGAGGGTATCCCGGGCATCCCTTCCTGCACCTCCAGCCTCCTCTGTCTGCACGGATCAGGCAGGACAAGGCAGGATGAGGAATTTGCCTCCAGGGGCTTAAAAAATTCCCCAACACCTGTGACTGCAGGTGGGGTGAGTCCAGCCCAGGCTCCCGCAGTGCTGGGACTCAGGACCAGCACAGGAGCTCCGTCCCAACCCCGTGCCACTGAACCACATCCCTTTGCCCCTTGTTTGGTGCAGCACTGTGCTCCCATGGGAACTGGGGGATGCTGCGGCACCCTGGGGTGCCGGGCAAGCAGGGGACCATCGGGGATGGGATGTGAGGAGCAGCAGGGTCAGGCCCTGGAGCACGTCAGGTGAAGGAGAGTGCCAGGATGAATCGGGTGAAGGAGCCGAGGCAGAGGCTGGCATTGCCTGGCTGCCTGGTCAGCGGAGTCCCCGCGCCAGGACGAGGAGAGGCGAGACTCCCCCGCCGCCCCTCCCTGCCAGCCATCCATCCCCGAGGAGGCCTTATCTGCCGCTAATGCTTCGCAGCAGCCGCCCTCCCCAAAGCTTGCGGGCTTGGCAAGATGCTCCGAGACTGCATTTGCTCCAAATGGATTGGATCGGGGGAGAACAAAGCACTGGAGAGTTTTCAAAGCCGAGTTGTGATCACAGCCCGCAGCAGAGGCGGCCGGTCCCCTCTGGTGGCACTGACAGGGGACACTCTGGGGTCCAGGCTCGGGCCCAAAACCCAGCAGGCAGTGGATGGTGCCCCTCAGCTCTCGGTCCCAGCCCTGGCTCTGCCATCCCACAGTGCTGTCTGGGCAGGGGCCATTCAACAAGTGCTGGCCAGAAGACAACAGCTCCATTTTCACCAAAAAATGTTCTGCTGCAAAGTCTGGCCTCGCTCCAGCTGCAAAAGAAAAAAATTGGTGGTTTTTTGGTTTTTTTTTTCCTGCTGCAGAGTTTCTTGGAAAGCTGGTGTGGGGCAGGCACTGGAGCAAACACTGACCTTGGCATCGTGCCCTTGCCCACTTGTCTCCCCATCCCCGGTGCAGGAAGCTTCATGCAGAGCAGCTGGCAGAGCGGATTTTTTTCTCTAACACCCTCAAGAGCTTGGGGAGAAAAAGGGAAATATTCTCTCCCCTGTGGATCTGAGCATAAATTGCAATCACAGTGTCAGGAGGGTTGATAATGTGGAGCTTCCCCTCTCCAGCCTGTGCTCTGAGCCCCTCAGAAAGATGGATACAGGTGATGTCAGGACTGACCCAGAGCACGAACCAAGGTGTGCTCTGTGGTTGTGATGCCTTAGGTTTTTACTTTTATATTTTCAAACCCTGCTCAGTGTGTAACTCTGGAGTTTCCTGTTCCTTGTTCAGTGCTGCTCTCTGTGCTGGGCACACACAGCAAAGCCTCTCCGGGGCTGCTCTCCAAGGACACCCAGCCTGTCCTGGGCCCAAAAATTATTAACCAAAAGCCTCTGAGAGGGGGCCAAGCTGAGGGGAATGACATCATTAACTGAAGCTTTAATTGGTGAATGAACCCTGAGATGCAAATGAACCAAACCTATAAAAGTGGGAAGAACTTGTGGCCTCTCAGGGTCCATCTCGGGGCCCATCTGGGCAGCACCTCTGGCTCCCCAGGGGTACCTTTGGAGGCCTTTTCAATAAATCCCCACCTTTATTCCCTTCCTCCTGTCTGGTCTCTGTTTCTAGGAGGCTTCTCAAGGCATCACTTGTGGTGAGGTTTCCCCAAGGAAGTGCTGGCACACAGGGAACCTTGCCTGTCAGGAAGGGCTAGAACAGAAGGAGGAATCAAGGAATGAGACCAGAAAGTTTGCTTGGCTTCCCCTCGGATCCTCAGAAAAGATGGTGTCAGCAGTGAGTCAGATGCAGGAGGTATGTGAAATCATAATTGAAGAATGCTGAGAAAACAGCAAAATCCCACAGAAAAAAAAAAAATTCTCAGGGAAAAATGTCCCAAACAACCTTCAAACAAAAGCCAGTGTGGACCCCGAAGCCTCGGTGCTGTGTCATGAAAGAGAAGGAGTTCAGCAACTGGACACACTTCAGGGAGCAAAGGGATAACTGCAGGATTGCACTGGGGTGGGGAAAAAGGAAAACCAGCCCTGGAGCAGTGGCTGTCTGCTGCAGGACAGTCCCAGGGCACCCCAGGGCCCTGCAGCATCTGGCCCCACAGCAGCAGCCTGGGGGGACACACAGGAGATCCCAGAGGCTCTTTCAATGCATTCCCAGCCCGTGGGAAGTGTCACAGGCATGAGGACTCCTCTGGACAAGTGTCACTGAGGTTCTGGGGGAACAATAGAGCTGCCCAAGGCCAGGGTCTGTAAGTGCCTGGCTCACAGTCTGTCATATCGTGAGGGACAGAATCATCTGGGCCACTTTAGCAGGAGGGACAGGGCAGGGGCTGAGCCAGGAGGCTCCAACATCCCCACAGCCATGGCAAGAGAGATGCAGAGCCAGTGAGGAGCCTCCTGCAGAAGGTATGGGGTGGTTCACTGAGAGCCAGAGGGAAGAGATGGGGGAAAATCAAGCAAAATGTCCCAAATTCAGAAGCTCAAAGGAAAAGGAGGTCTGTGTGTCCTGTGGGGAGATGTTGAGAGGGGAAGAGGAGCTCAGAGGGGACAGTGCTGGATGGTGGGACTGAGGAGAGGGGTCCTGCCCATCATTGCTGGGGATCACAACCAAGCCCAGCCTTCCAGCCCTCCTGGAAAGGCCCAGGCACCTGGCCAGGGAGGAGAGCTGGGATCAAAGGCTGGGACAGTTGAACAGTCCTGGTGCAACTGCAGGGAAACGACAGAGCCAAACTCCAAGCAGCAGAGAAATGGCAGGAGAGTGGCCTTTGACTGGGTGTCCATGTACACAGGGCTGTGAAAGCTTCCCCTGCACACTGGAGAGAGCCAGAGGGGAGCAAAAAGCCAGATGGAAACTCACCATAAACCCAGCCCATGTAGGTACCACAGGTACCAGCAGGGCTTCAGGCCTCTGCCCCATCACAGCACCACCACGAGCTCCCGCAGGTGAGATCAGGTCACAGCTGTGGGTGGAAATACACAGCTGTGGGTGGGAGGCTGTGTGGAGACACAGCCTCCCCTGCCCTTCAGGAGAGCACCCCATGTCTGCCAGTATCCCCATGGGAGCACGAGCTGGGCACCAAACCATGGCTGCACAATCCAGGTGGGAACAGGGACTCTGTGCTGGGAGCCAAACAAGTCTGAAACAGCACCAGAGAAATGTTATTTTGTTATCACAGATCAATCAAACAATCGAGCTGGGTCAGTGTACCCTTCAAAGCGTGTGCACTGGAGCAGACAAAAATGATGGGGGTAAGGAATAGCTGTGTCAAAGGAGCTGCCAGCCCAAGGGCAAGCACAGGTAGGAGCACCATGACCTGTGGGTGAAGGCACTGCACGGTAGCAGCTGTCACTGAAGGGATGCTGCTCCAGGGGTCTGACACATTCCCAGTGCTTCCCTCCAGAGGCGGACACCGGCCACAGCTCTGGGAAGGAGCAGAAGCCCTGGCAGAGCTGGGCTAAGCTTTGGCTTGGTGCTGGATCCTCTCTGTGCTCCTGAGAGCTAAAAGCAATGAGAAAATGCCTGTAGGGACTCTGGGACAGGGAGGCAGGGGACATCCTCCTCCAGTGGCTGCAGCCCCGGTGTCACCATCTGTGCGGCTGCAGATTTCCCCCCCAAACTGTCCCAGCCCCACAGAGCTCTTTGCCCTTGACAAGGAGGATGAACAAAGAGGTTTTACATAATCCCACACGATCTGCATAATGCACGGCCCCAAAACCTGCTGCTCTCACCCGCCACGGCACAAGGAGCCACCGGATGGTCCTCCCTCTTCTCAGCCTGATTGCTCTTCCCTGGCCATGTGTCACTGCCAGCAGTGAAATCCTGTGTTGAGCAGCTCTGCCAGGCCCCCAGGTGGGGGTACCCACAGCCCAGCATGTTTGGGGTGCTGCTGGAGGCACCCCCATCCCAACAGGAAGCTTTTGCTCCAGCTTTTCTCTCCAGTCAGCTGGGGAGAGAAAAAGTGCCAAAGTGTGTGGAGACATTTTCCCAGGGACACTTTGAGGGTGCCACGTTGGCCGTGGCTCATCCTGAAAGGTCTCCACCTCCATTCCTGTCATCACCTCTATCCCACCCCCAGGAAAGGAAAATCCTGCTGGAGCTCAGGTGCTGAGCTTTAGCTGGAGCCGAGCATTTCAGAGCCACAAAATTCTGCCACCCTGAGCTGAGGAAAGAAACCATCCCCAGCTGATTGCTGATTTTGCTTAAAAATACAAAAGCAAAGCAAAAACTGAGGCCCAGCCACCCCTGCAGCCAGTGGGTGTGATGCAGTGCCTGGATGTGTTTGCAGGGCTGGGAATGCCATATCCAGCACAGCCCTTTCCCTAACTGCCATCCACAATGACCCTGGGACAGATACACCATGCAATGGTGTGACATGGAAGTGGCCAGGCACAAAATCTCCAGAAATCACCCCAAAGGAAGAGTCCATCCAGTTGGGAATCACCTTGGGATGCTCCCAAGCTCCTGCTCACCACAGGATGGGCACAAGCAGAGCTGGCAGCATCTCAGCATCTCCAACCAGCTCCAATGACACAACCCGTAGGCTCCAAAATGTTGGGGAAAAAATAAATACAGCTCAAAGGAGACTCAGAGATCGAAGGGAAATGGCCATTAGCAACCTTCCATCTGCAGTAAAGAGCCAGCCATGTCCGGCACTCCGGATCTAATGGGTTTTTAATATTCTCGTGGCACGCACTGGGGTATAGATGGGAAGAGACACTTGGAGGTCTTGCACGAGCACCAGTACTCGGGGGGCTGCTCACAGAGTTCAGGCTCTTCCTTTCCCTGCCAGCTGCCTCAGAGATGTAGATGTTTCAATTATTCTGTCAAGCTGCATATTCCAAATTGAGGCCAGAGAAGTGTCTCTGTCTTATATAGAAAGAAAGGGAAAAATATATCCCTAAAAGGAAAAGAAATGAACTCAGAAATTAATAAGGCTGATTGACAATGCTGCTTTGGAAACTCTGGTACCATATGGCATCCTTGAATGGCTGCAGTGCTGTTAGGATGGAGCTGACCAGCTGGAGAGTTACTGTGGGTTGTTTGTAATTGTAATAATGGATATCAGATGGCTGGTGTGGAGCAGTTTATAAATGAGAACAGACAATGAGCCGCACTGTTTGTCAGGAAATCATTGCTGATATGGGCTTTGTGCTCCCCACCACTCCCGGGTGGAGCTGGCTGCTCCCAGGGCACCCTGTGCTGCCCTCGGGTCCGGCTCCAGCCGGGAGAGGCACGATCCCAGGGCAGGTACTGCACTGGTGAGCCAGGAGGGTGGTCCAGCCAGGAGGACTTCCAAAAAAACCCCCTTCACCTTCCTGGTGCTATGGGCAGAGCCCCACGTGGCATTGGGGCTGATGTCCTTCTGCAAAAGATGTGGGGTACAGCCAAGGGGCCTTCCCTGAGGAGACCAAAGCAAATGGGGACCCGCCTGGGATCCACCGGAGCCTCTGGAGCCAGTCAGGAGCCAGTCAGGATCACAGGGCTGCTGGGATACTGACACTTCCAGATTGGTTTTTGTGCTGAACAGCCGGAAAAATCGTGACATTTCAGAATTTGCCAGTTAATGGATTTTTTTTTTTTTTTTTAAAGTCAGTAACAGTGAAATTCATTATTTCGATTTCTGCTGATCTCCAACTCCACGGTTTAGCACATAAAGCAAAGCCTGAGTTTGGAACAAAAATGTCACACACTCGTTCACTCCTCTTTTCCAAAATGAACTTGCATCCAAATGAGCACAGGACATTGCCCAGCTGGAATGTCCCCTGTGCTGCAGCTGAAGCCATCCTATGCCAGTGGTCCTGCAGCCCAGGGCAGCGAGCCCCAGCCCAGAGGAGCCAGGAGAGGAGAGAAGGCTGCCTTCAAGGCTTAGCTACTGCAACTCCTGTTAATTCCTTAGTGGTCCTGGATTATTTTTTACCCCAAACCCTATTAAAAAAGAAGAGATTACCCAACTGTGTTGTGCATGTTCCCTCATCACCTGAAGCCCTTTGGCAGTGCCAGGTGATGTTGCAGGGCAGGAAGGGCACACCCACGTGTCCTTTCACACTCAAACCAACACCCAGCTGGGCAATCCAGCATGTCTTATTTTGGGATCGTCAGCCCTCGGGCAGGGATGGAAGGAGTCCAGGCACTGCTGGGCCTTCTCCTCACTCGCCTTCAGGCTGATGGCATCTCTGCTGTGGGGGCCAGGGCGCGGCGGGTGCTCCGGGAGCGGCCAGCCGGCAGCAGGCAGAGCTTTCTAGGAAAGCCATCTCCATGGGAAGGAGGCCAGGACTGGAGCTGCGGCCACGGCACGTGCCAAGCGCCGGGCAGAGCATCCTTGAGCTGCCATGCCCCTCTGCAGGGCATCTCCACAGCCTGGAAACGCTCCCACCTCTCCTTCTGGCTGCACGGAGAGACTGCGGGTACTGCGGGGTGGTCTGGGAACCCCCCACGCTGGACAGCAGCTGCCCTGTGCCCATCCTGTGTCCAGGGGCACAGGGAAGAGTGGGCTGAGGTGCTGGAAGTGCAAGGGAATGGCCTGGGGGGATCAGATCCAAGTCATCACCCTCAGCAAATCCCCTCCCTCGGCTCCATCATTTTCAGCCCTCACTACCTGTAACAGAATTTCTGCTCTCTGGTTTGGTTTGGATCAGAAATTAAACTTCTCATATACATATATAAATATATATATATGTACTCTACATAAATTATATATTGATATTTAAATGTTTTATATTCTTATATACCAAGATTCCGTTTCTACTATCGTTCTGTAGTATAAAAATATTCCTTGGAAACCCCAGGGTGTACAAATCCTCACACAAAACCCACGGTGAAGCTGGAAACAGGCAGGGCAAAGTGACTGAAGTCCATGGTTGAAATCAGCAGGCAGGAAACCTTCCTCTAATCCATCACCCCTAACCAAGCTCTATGGCTAATTCCCTGAAGGAATATGGAGTCCTGCTCACTCCCAGTTCTGAAAACCTCCCTGTTTATACTGGGGCATGGCTCTTCCTTAAAACTCCAGTATTTCTTTTTTCCAATTCAGAGAGGATTATTTGAATCTGCTTATTTGCAGCCTTGATTTTTAGGCTTTCATGTAAAATGCAACTCACCTGTTCATTTTAATAGCAGAGATTCCAGGTCTGTCTTATATAAATCAGCCACTACTTAGGGAAAATTGGCATCCCATTACCATGCACCAAACATCGTAATTAAGTTCTAATTTATTTGTAAGGGGATGCTGAGGTGTGGTGCAGACATGAGATCATTTTGGACACCCCCTCTGGAGCTGGACCTCGGAAGCAGGAGGGCTGATGGCATCTCCCAGACCCATCCTGGTGTCCTGTCCCCCTGTCCCCACAGACCTCCCAGTCACCCGATCACATCCTCCCAGTTTTACCTCCCAGCGACCCCTCTCCAGCTCAGCTTTGGCTGACTTCATCAGCAAACTGAACTAATTGTAGCAAGGGAAGTGGAGGGACAGCCCAATGGCCCTTCCTGACGGGGTGACGGCTGTCACGGCGCATTGGTGGCATCACCAGCCCCGGTCCCCAGCACTGAGCCACAGCTCCCTGTGTGACTTCGGTGAGGCAGATGAATTTCTTACCTTTTAAATCACCGTGACTGCAAGCCCTGACAAGCGCTGTCAGCAGTGGAAATGCAAAGAGGATTGGATTTCAAAAGGAAGAGGGATTCAGTGTGATTCCGTACACAGACACACCCGTTTTTCCGGCATGGCCACTCTGGAAACGCTGAGCACCTCAGGCTGGCTGCAGCCCTTCCCTGGCACCCCAGCATCCTGCACTTCATGGGGGTTAGTGAGCTCAGTGAGCTCAGCTTGCCTTGCCACCACTTTTGGGGTGTCATCTGTTTGATCAGTCCCTGTCACTGTGGTACCGTGAACACGGAGAAACGACACGACTTAGATCCCAGGTCCAGGGCAAATCGATCCATCGCCATTTCTTAAAAGCCGCTTTTATAACTTGGTTCGCAAAGACGACAGGAAAACCACTGGTTCGTTGAACAGCCACCCCTTGTCCTATTGGCTAAAGCTCACAACACCTACTTCAAAATATTTTTTCAATGTGTACCATAACAATCCTGCAAAACAGAACCCAGGTGCATAGATAAAGACAGTTTACAAAACCGTCTTCGCTGTTTTCATCTAGTCTGTGTGTGAAAGCAATGTTCTCACAGAATATTGAGAAAAAGCTGAAGAATTTCCCTGCTTTTAACTTTTTAGCATCTACAAGTCCCCATCACCCCCGTGCCCGCGGAGGGGCCCCATCGCAGCCAGGCTGGCGTTGTCGCTGCTTTTCGTTTTCCAGGGGTAATCGAGCCTCCCCACATCCTCCCGCCCCGCCCGGCTGCCACCCACGCACTGCCGGTGTTAATGGGTTTGCTTTGCCCTGCCTGGCAGGTAAAGGCCCCCAAAAGCGGTGTCACTTTGTCACCCCGAGCCGGCAGTCGCACGGTGGGTGAGGGGCAGGCGGCAGCCCCGCGTCCCCTCGCTCAGGGTGCGATGTTTCTGGGATCTGTGTGCTCCTGGAGGGATGGATTTGGGATTCCCAGCCCTGGTGCATCCCTGGCCCTGGTGCATCCCATGTCCCCTTTCTTCCCTTCCATGGGAGGTTGAAAAATCACCAAGGATCTGCTGCAGGGGGTTGAAAATCCAAAGTAAGAGCCAGCTGAGCACCAGGATAGGCACATGGTGGTTGTGAGCATGGACCCTGCACAGCCACAGAAGCCTGAAATCCTCTGGGAAAAGTGCACCCAGAGCCAGAGGCAGGATCAGCACCACAGCCAAGAGGGAAGTGTCATCCCGAGCTGGGAGGATGAGGATGAAAGCACAGTGCCAGAGATGAAGGTGTGTTAGGAGCAGAGGGCTGAAATAAAAGCCAGCAGGGGGTGACGGTAGAAGTGGTGAGCTGCAAAACGCACCAAGAATTCCTTCTGCTTCCGACATCTGCAAAAAATATCCTATTAAAACCCAAATCATGCTCCTACCCCAGCCTCTACTCATTTGCTGTTTACTGCCAAACACCTCCACAGTGGCAGCTGACTTTTGCTTTGTGTCTGTGCCTCCATACGTCCCATTGCTGGAAAATGATAAAAAAAATGTTTTAAAATAACATAGCAAACCCTAAAAAATGTTAGATGCTCACATGCGGGATGGCCACGATGTCTTCACAGAGGAGCAGCAGCAGCCAGGGTGTGTGAGCTACATCCCCAAGCCTGGCTGTGCTCTGACAGGGGCTGTGGTTGGGATTTGCAAAACGATCGCTCCTTAGGGAAATGATGGGATTTACCCCACAGGTGCAAGTCTGGCTGGCAGTGGAGCACAGCAGTCAGGCTGGTGGGGATGCTGCCACCCAAGGAGCCCCCACGGGACAGCCCTTCTGCCTCCCCAGGGCCTCTCTGGACAAGGGGCTGCTCCGAGCATCCCCAAATCCTTCATCCCCAGCCCATCTGCCGCTCGAATGCCGCTCCCCGGCTGTGACGTCGGGGTGGCTCCCACTCCTCATTAGAGGTCGCAGCCCCCGAGCAAAGATTAATCTGGCACTTGTGCGAATTTATCTGCTTCAAAAGAGAGGGACCGGCTCTGACCTCACAGTCTGGAGACTGGTGGGGAGTTTACTGTCCCCTGAGCTGTCAAGCCAATTCCCTGCAGTACCAAGCTGTTGTTCTTGGCATCTGCTAGGCAGAAAGGCTGTGAAACACCCCAAATATCTGTTTGTTTTAAAAGGTAAATATTAATTTCAGGATGCTGTTTACATAAGCAGACTCTTGGAGCCTGAACTCACTGCCTTTTGCTGGTGTCACATGGCGTAAATGTGTATTTAACATTTATTTAACTCTCCTTGGCCCTGCTTGTGCCAGATGGCAGGCAGCCTGCACGGCCAGGCTGGGCTCAGCTTAGGGCTGCTCCGAGCATGACAACAGGCTGGGCTGAGGCTGCAAAGTTAAAAGTTTGAGCAGTTTTGTGGATGCAGGTTCCTGAATGACACCAAAACACACCATGGCTCTGTGTCCCCAAGGGTGGGTGGTGTCCCCGACCCCAGAAACCAAAAGCAAGGCACCCAGGAAATCGTCCTCTGACGAGTCCAAACCAGTGCAGGGGCTGGGCTTTCCTCAGCTCTTGCTGGGCATTGAAGTCTGATCACCTTGGCCTGATCCTGCCTGGCACTGAGCTCCCTCACTGCTCCCTAGGGAGCAGGTCTGTGGGTCCCAGCAGCCATCCCAGTTTGCATGCACTGGGGGGGGATACCCAGAGCTGAAACCCTAAGCTGCACAAGTTGGGGGATGCCCAGCCAGCCAGGGACATGGATGAGCTGATGACATGGCACAGGAGCTGATGACATGGCAGAGGAGCTGCTGGCTGGCTCCTGGGGTCCTGAGCAGCGAGTCTGTTCCTTTCAGTGAGTTGCTGAGAGATCTCAAAGTGATACACAGCCCTCATGTCCAGCTCCAACTGCTGAGGGCTCACACTACTCTCTTCTGCCCCTCCAGTCACTCACTCTCCCAGCACAGGGCATTTTTTTGGGTAATGCAGCACTGTCAGTGTCACTGCTTTCTCAAACAATGAAGAAATGCAGCCAGATGGCCTCTGGAAAACAAATAAGATATTCAAAACAGTATCAGCTTCTTTATGGCTGCAGTAGGCACCCATCAGCTTGAATATACAAACGAGGAAGATCTGAGATGGTTTTGGAGACAGGATTACAGCTTCTAAGCTGGGGTGGAAACCCTCGTGCTCAAACATTTATGTTTGAAGAGAGGGACCTGCACAATAAATAATGTCTCCAGATTTTATCACAGAATTATTGCCTGTTTGGGCTCGACAGCCGCTGTGTGCTCTGCCTCCCACCTGCTGAACAGGTCTCATCCCACCCCTCCCCTCCTCCAGAAGGGTTTGCTCGATGGGATCCCCTCCCCTCCCCCAGGACACACCTGCCTCTCCAGGCAATGCTGACCACTCGCGCTGTGCCAGGGGAAACAGTGAACGGACACCAGGACTGACCTTGGCAAACTCCACCAACCTCCAGAGCTCCCTTCTGGCACCATCTGCCCCACTCGCCTTTCACTCAGTTCTCACCCTTGTTAATGATGCCTGTACTAAACTTTCCCTTTTGCCTTGTTTGGAAAAACAGTTCCCTACGAAGGAAGCGGACAGGGTATTCTGCCATGACCTGCCCTGTGAGAGGAGCCCTTTATCTCATTTCCCACTCATTCCTATGACAGTAATGTCTTTCTTTTCAGTATTCTTAGAGCTACAAATGCCTGTGAGATGAGAGATTCCCAAACAACATTCCCTCTTGCTTTTGTGTTCACTGTTCTTTGATCAAAGCCATTAATCCTTGCCACCAGATCTGCCTTCCCTGTAGAGGAAATGGAAGGACTCAGCTGGTGTGGGAACTGGGAGGGGGCAGCAGAGGGGTGAGGAAGAGGCAGGACAAGGCTGTGGGGAGCAAGACTGCCCATACATGTTTGCCTGAGAGAGCTTGTTCCACCCAGGGCCACAGCCATCAGCTGAGACCTTCCCTCCCTCTAGCTCCGCATCCTGCAGCCACCTTCGTCACTCTGCTTTTATTCAGAGGGGGACTCAAGGCCATGAGGTCTCACAGAATCAGAGAATCAGAGAAGGTTTGGGTTGCAGGGACCTTAAAGCTCATCCCATTCCAACCCCTGCCATGGGCAGGGACACCTTCCACTATCCCAGGCTGCTCCAAGCCCCGTCCAACCTGGCCTAGGACACTTCCAGGGATCCAGGGGCAGCCCCAGCTTCTCTGGGCACGCTGTGCCAGGGCCCCTCGCCCTCCCAGGGAACAATTGCTTCCCAATATCCCGTCTAAACCTCATCCCTTTCAGTTTGAAGCCTTCCTTGTCCTGTCCCTCCAAGCCCTTGGAAATAGTCTCTCTTCATCTTTCTTGAAGGCTTCCTTCAGGTACTGAAAGGCCACAATGAGGTCACTCTAAGCCTCTCTTTTCCAGGCTGAACAATCCCAGCTCTAAAGCCTTAGGTTTTAACTTTTATATTTTCAAACCCTGCAGTGCCCAGTGTGTAACTCTGGAGTTGCCTGTTCCCTGTTCAGTGCTGCTCTCTGTGCTGGGCACACACAACAAAGCCTCTCCGGGGCTGCTCTCCAAGGACACCCAGCCCAAACTGGGCCCAAAAAGTATCAACCAAAAGCCTCTGAGAGGGAGGCAAGCTGAGGGAAATTCCATCATTAACTGCAGCTTTAATTGGAGAATGAACCCTGAGATGCAAATGAACCAAACCTATCAAAGTGGGAAGAACTCGTGGCCTCTCAGGGTCCATCTCGGGGCCCATCTGGGCAGCAGCCTCTGGCTCCCCAGGGGTACCTTTGAAGGCCTTTCCAATAAATCCCCACCTTTATTCCCTTCCTCCTGTCTGGTCTGTGTTTTTTAGGCGGCCTCTTAAGGCATCACTCCCCCAGCCTTTCCTCACAGCAAAGCTGCTCCATCCCTCTGATCACCTTGGTGGCCTCCTCTGGACTCCCTCCAACAGCTCCACATCCTTCCTGCCCATCCTGTTCCCTTTGGAAGGACCTTTGCATGAGCTGAAGGAGCACTGTTCCTTCAGGATGGGGACCAAACCCAGAACGGTGCTTCACATCAGTGCTCACGGAGGGGTAAGGACATGGCAGGACAGCAAACAGAACTGAAAAAATACCATCTTCAGAGCATGAGCTGAGGTGTGGGATGGCAGCAAATAACCAGAGCAGAGGCCAAGTAGCTGCTCATACAGCAAGCACCATTCCCTTTGCACCTGATAGAGAATTCACTATGGAAAAAGTGTCTGTGACTCGACAGCCTGATGTCCAATTAAATATTCTAAAGATGGTGGGAGCACCTCTTGACTTTTGGAGGGCACGTATGAATATTTTGGTGCTTTTACTGGCCATAGATACATACCCTGTGTGGTGGCTGTGTATTTATAGTCCTAAAAATGCTGCTTGCAAAACCGTGGCTGCTCAGTCAGGTGTGATAGATGTACAGAAATACCTAGACAGATATATCTACCTCTCCAGCATGTGTGTCCCCTCACACTGCACCGGGCTGAGAAGTTTTTGCTTGTCCCAAATACGTTTTGTGTTCAAGTGATAAAAAGCAAGGGGTTCCAAAT
Source organism: Rhipidura dahli (assembly GCA_013399225.1). NCBI lineage: Eukaryota > Metazoa > Chordata > Aves > Passeriformes > Rhipiduridae > Rhipidura > Rhipidura dahli. The sequence goes on along the minus strand of VXAC01006848.1, from coordinate 260,078 downwards.
GAAGTCCGCATGCCTGTAGAGCTGCTTCTCTCACACACCAGCCTATTTCAAGGACATACAGCAGCATCAGCTGAGTGAACAGGTGTTGCTCGGTTGGACGCAGCACAGAAATCCATACTCATAAAGGCTGGGTGGGTTTTTTCTCTTGTAGCAAATAAGCCCTGCTCTGTCTACCAATGTATTAGCAGAGGAAAAACTGCATCTGACGCCTTCATTTGATGGCTGCTGCTCCAGAGAGTATGAGACAAGCTCAGCTCACTTCATGGCTTCAAATTTGGGGGGGTGGAGGTGGGGAAGGAGAGCTCCTGCAGGGGAGGCTATGGCAGAGAGTATCTCCACATGACATGCTCCCCTTGTTCACAGAACATTAAGGTCTGGAGCTCTCCCTCCCTACAAGACCATGCCCACGTCTCACCCACAACCCTGGCATCGCTCATCTCAGATCTGAGAAAGAGCACAGAGATCCCATTCCCTGCTCACACCTCTTCCTCTCTGGAAGACACTCATGGGAGGGGCAGCAGGATGGCCACATTTCAAACGTGACCCTGCTTCTGTGGGGAAGTCAAATATACCTATGGAAATGTCCCCAAAACTGCTGTCCTGAGCAGCTACACCTTCCATCAGCATTGAGGCCTGCAAGACCAAGCCTCATGTGTATCTTTTCCTGGTGTTCCAGAGGTATTATTTACACAGTCCTCTCCTCTTTGAGGTCTCCAAAGCAGCTGTTCCATCTTTAGAAATCAAGCAGCAATGCAGGCCCTGTGCCCACCATGGCTTCATCTTGGGCAACATCAAAGCTGTTGAAGAGAAAGGAAGATGAAAATACATTTGCTGCTCCTTCAAAGCTTTTCCCAGCACATCCCAGTGCTCTGCTTTGCTCTCCCAGTCCTCATCACCCTCTCCTCAGTCTGAGCAGTGGCTCTTCACACCAGGGTGTGTCTCTCAAGGTTGGGGTGCTCTGGAGGGATGGGACACGGAGCAGGGCAGCAACAGCCCCACGCTGTCACCACAGCAGCTCCATCTCCTCTGCCCTCAGCACACAGAGAGATCCAGCCTGGGTGAGCCTCAGGGAGATGCCAGGCTGTGACTGGCACATTTAGGTGTCTTGGGAAGCTGCTCCCATCACGGTGGGCTCTGATGGAGCCCAGCATGCCACTCTCCAAGGAGCTTCACAGGCTTTAAGAACCAGCTAAATAAAAACAAAGCCCTTATCAGCACCCCACACAATGGCCCTTTCTGCTTCACCGGTGTCAGATTGGCTCCAGGGAGGCTGTAGATGACACGGAAATGAGGTGGTGGCAAACAGAGGCCAGAGCCAAGCTACAGCCAGCCTGGCAAGAGATAACAGCAGCGTGGGGGATGCAGGCCCTGGCAGATGGGCCAGGGGAGGAGGCAAAGCCACAAAGTTAAAACCAAGGCAATGGGACTGGATGGATGGTCCTGTCACTTCAGTGCAAAGCTGGATCTGCTCCATCCTGGGATATCTGGGCCCAAGAGATGCCTGTTCCTGGCCAGCAAACTCCAGCAGAGCCTGTGGCTCCCTGAGCGTTGGGAGTGAAACACTGCTGAGCTGCAGGGCTGGGCTGTCCATGGGCTGCTGCCAGCAGCCACCAGCCCAGAACTGGGGCAGGTCAAACCCAGTTTGCTGGGAGCATGGTCCTACTGGGAAACAGCAGCCCTGAGCCGTGTGCCCTTTCTTCCCCGAGCAGGGCTCACAGATATCAGTGCCTTGGTTATACAGGCAGGGACTTGAGGGCATGGGCAGCGCCTTAGAGCAGCCAGCTCAGATCTCCTGCCCCATCCCAAGAGCTCTCTTTCACTGGAGCGAGCTCTCCCTAGACTGAAGCAGGGTGTCCATAGCCACACTGGTACCAGCAGGACTTGGTAACTGGTGAGGACATCTACCCAGGGCAGGAGACTGGTATATATTTATTGCTGGGATGGAAAACCCCAGCTATAACCCAATTTGCAGGCACATATCTCCCTCCCACAGCTACTCCCAAGTCTTTTGGGATGTTCCTGACCTAGCGGCACATTTTCAGCTTCCCAGGGCACACCTAAAATGGCAAATCCTTGCAGGATGGGAGCAAAGATTTCATTTTCAGATGCCAATCGGACTTCACCGTAAGGAAAAGGTTCTTTCCCCAGAGGGTGCTGGGCACTGCCCAGGCTCCCCAGGGAATGGCCCCGGCCCCGAGGCTGCCAGAGCTCCAGGAGCGTTTGGACAGCGCTGCCAGGGATGCCCAGGGTGGGGTTGTTGGGGGGGCTGTGCAGGGCTGGAGCTGGGCTGGGTGATCCTGGGGGTCTCTCCCAGCTCAGAAATATTCCAGGATTCTATGAGGCTGCTGCCTTGACAAACCCTCAGGAGTCTCAGGCTGTCAGTGAAGCTCTCATGATCCCAAACCCTGGCATTTCTAGGTTTTGAGGTATGTATGCAGTGAAAGCTTTGGCTTGTCGGAGTGGAAACACATCTCACCTTTACCAGGGATATTTGACTGCAGCAAGACTCCCTGGGACACTTTGTGGACATGGTTTAGCAGGTGGGCTTGGAATGTGGGCAGTGCCAGGAGGGAGCAAAACCCCTTTGGTTACAACAACTGAGGCACTGGGGCTGGGCTGGGGACAAACCTGTTCATCCTCAGGTACTGTAACACTTTAGGGGCTTACAAGTATTGTAACACCTTTGGGGTGTGTGTACAGGTATTTTATCATCTTTTGGGGGTGTACAGGTATTTTAACACTTTTGGGAGTGAGTGTACGGGTGTTACTACATTTTTGGGGGTTGTGTGCAGGTATTTAAGCGCATTTGGGTGTACAGGCATTGTAGCAACTTTGGGGTTGTCTACAGGTATTGTAACACCTTAGTGGGAGGGGAAGACCTCCGTGGAGGTGGGGAACGCGGCCAGTTTGATGTGTGTGAAGGTTATACCGCACACAGCTCGGCTATAACTCGTCACTGAACCAACACACACCGCCCTCCCCTCGCTACACATCCCCTTCCTGCCCGGCTCCCGGGGCGGGCCGGGCCAGGCCGCGCCCCCGCGCTCGTCACGGCGAGGGCCGGGCCGGGCCGGGCAGGAGGCGCCGAGGATCCGGGCCATGGTGGGGATCCCGGGAAGCTGCTAGTGTAAGAGCCGGGATCGGGGCACGGGCGGGAGGCAGTGCTGGCCCGGGGGGAGCCGGGGGATGTGTGGAGCCGGGCCGGNGGGAGGGGGACAGGCGCTTTGTATCGCAGTCTAATTGCGTGTTGGGTTTGGTTTGGTTTGGTTTGGTTTGGTTTGGTTCGTGTGTGTTCCTCAGCATGGGCCTCGGGGACTCCCACCCGCCAGCCCAGCGCGGCGTTCCCCGGGTTTTTGTGGCATTTTGAGGCTGGATGGGCTTTGGCGGCCGGGAACCAGGGGTGCAGCCCCCGCTGAGCCGCGGCTGGGTCCGGCAGTGCCTGAGCTCAGGTGTGGCAGCCGAAATGGCTCTGCGCCCTCCTGGCACTTCCAGCGTTCCCAGCCCACCGCTACAAGTGTCAGCCCAAGAACACTGCTGGGGTTTATCTTTGGTCTCAAGAAAGTAATAATCAGCTGTAGATTCGTAATTTTTGTAAATCTAATTATCTGCAATGCTTGGTTGTCAGCCCAGTGATTTCTGCTGTGTTACACAGATCCTGGTCGTGTCAGGAGGTTGCTTGATTTCTTTGGGTGTGTGTTACAGAGATCAGTGCTCAGTGTAAAACTAAGATGGGGAAAGAAAGAAGAAATGCAGGAGTGCTGTGAAACTTTTAGGATGTTCNGGCGAGGGCCGGGCCGGGCCGGGCAGGAGGCGCCGAGGATCCGGGCCATGGTGGGGATCCCGGGAAGCTGCTAGTGTAAGAGCCGGGATCGGGGCACGGGCGGGAGGCAGTGCTGGCCCGGGGGGAGCCGGGGGCCGTGTGGAGCCGGGCCGGGGCCGGGGGGAGCGGGGCCGAGCCCCCGGAGCGGGGCGCGGGAGGGGGACAGGCGCTTTGTATCGCAGTCTAATTGCGTGTTGGGTTTGGTTTGGTTTGGTTTGGTTTGGTTNAAGAAAGTAATAATCAGCTGTAGATTCGTAATTTTTGTAAATCTAATTATCTGCAATGCTTGGTTGTCAGCCCAGTGATTTCTGCTGTGTTACACAGATCCTGGCCGTGTCAGGAGGTTGCTTGATTTCTTTGGGTGTGTGTTACAGAGATCAGTGCTCAGTGTAAAACTAAGATGGGGAAAGAAAGAAGAAATGCAGGAGTGCTGTGAAACTTTTAGGATGTTCCAGTTTGAGGCACCTACTGGCTCTCATGAATATGCTTTTCTTACATGGGTATTTCCCGCCGATGAAATGTCCCAGGGAGTCCCACCACGGTGAATATTCCCAGGTCAGGGCTGGGTAGGAGTGTTTCCACTCCTGGGAGCTGCAGGCACTCGGGTGGGCAGCGACCCGCGCCTGTGCGTGTGAATCCTGCACACATAAATCCTGCACACATAAATCCTGGCTTCTGCAGCATCCTCTCCTGCTCGGAGCTGGGAAGGTGGATATCTTCAACTCCATTTGCATGAATTTCCCAAAACTCCTGGGTTTGTTTCCAAAGCGTTGTGCCCTCAAAGCCATGAGGGTGGCAGGAGAGCATGTGGTTAGCCTGTTTTTCAACCTCCTGAGTGTTTTTGTGGCCTGTACTTGTTTATCGACAATTGGGAACGGAGGATGAGCCATCCCAGGATGAGGAGTGAGGTGCCGGACGGAGCCGGGATGTCTGTGTGTAGCAATGTCCTTTGCATATGGGCTGGATCGTGGCCTCAGGGTGACTCTGGGGCTAAGCCATAGCTCAGGAAAGGGAGAAAAGCAGGTAAAAGCACACCCTGAAGCTCAGGAAATTCAGGAATTTTAAAATGAAGTGTGATTGCTCGTAGGGAAGCAGTGTAAAGATAGATGCTGATGCTAATGTGGAAACCACTCTGGAAGCTGCATTCCCGATATGGAAAAGGAATTACCAAGTGACACAAGTTGCAGCGGGTGGTTTTATGCTTTGTTGTGCTGCTTAATGCAAAGTGTGTGGAGATGCTGAGGTGAGGCTGTTACCCCTTAAGGCAGTTAGAAATATCTGAGTCTGGCAAGGCACGTGGACTTTACCCAGCCAGTGTCCCCAGTGCCTGGAGAGCACTGTGGTCTACATCCATGTGCCTGTGGAGAGCCCTGGCACCTGGCTCCTAACCTTCATTTTGTCAGTCCTGAAGAAAAGGCTCTACAGAAGGAGTTTGGGTGAGATCATGTGCTTTAACCCCACTGTTCAAAGTCAGCCCTCTGTGCCCTATCTCCTTTCCCCGAGCTCCCTTTGGAGTCACATCGGGGAAACAGGCACTTCTGAGGGTGTTTCATCTCTCCAGCCTCACACACCTCTCTCTGAATGAGACAAGTCCCACACTGGAGGTGCCTGGGCTTTTTCACTGCCTGCAAGGGGAGTCCAGGAGAGCTGGCTTAGGCTTTGGCAGTGAGGAGTTGGATGAGATAAATCCCACCCAGTGTGTCTGCTCGTGGTGCAGCTCAGTGGTGTATGCAGAGCCTGCTCAGGCTCCCTGCTTCCCTCAGACTGAGCACACGGAGGACACACAGACCTTTGAAATCCTGCTAAAAATAATTGAAGCTGAGGGAGACAGGGATCTTGTGCCTCCATCATAGCTTCAGGGTGGGTATGTGAAACCAGTTCCTGTCTCAGCTATGACACTTTCTGCACTACAGGGCAAATTGTTTGAATATTTATTGGATCGTGGCAGGAACGTATGGATGTGCATGTGGCTGTTGAGTGTTGCAGTATTAAACCATGTCTGTGATTAGGAAGAAATCCTTCCCTGTGAGGGTGAGGAGGCCCTGGCACAGGGTGCCCAGAGCAGCTGTGGCTGCCCCTGGATCCCTGGCAGTGCCCAAGGCCAGGCTGGACAGGGCTTGGAGCAGCCTGGGTCAGTGGAAGTTGTCCCTGCCCATGGCAGAGGATTGGGACAAGGTGGTCTCTAAGGTCCCTCCCAGCCCAAACCAGTCTTATTCTCTGATTAGGGCTTTTTATCTGAGTGCTGCTGACAGGGCTGAGGAAGCAATCACTGACCCTGTGACAACAGGGACAGCAAGGCCATAGCCCCGGGCAGGAGAGGGTGAGGACACCTGGAATGCTTGGAGTGGGAGCTAAGGTGTTACTTTTGTGCAGATTTAATGTGTCTGTGGCCCAGCATCCACTGGGGAATGCTAAGGATAAGCCTGGTGAGACATGCAGCTGCTTTATAAAGATAAGCACATAGATGTGGGCTGTAGTTATCAGGGCCTTTGTAGATAGATCAGGTGAGGATGTCCTGTTAGTGCCAGCTGTTGAACAGCCTGAACACTGACACAAGACATCACTTAGTTCTGGAGCCGTGTCAGCCCAAGAACACTGCTGGGGTTTATCTTTGGTCTCAGGAAAGTAATAATCAGCTGTAGACTCATAATTTTTATAAATCTAATTATCTGCACTGCTTTGGTTGTCAGCCCAGTGGTTTCTGCTGTGTTACACAGATCTTGGCCATGTCAGGAGGTTGCTTGATTTCTTTGGGTGTGTGTTACAGAGATCAGTGCTCAGTGTAAAACTAAGATGGGGAGAGAAAGAAGAAATGTAGAAGTGCTGTGAAACTTTACAGTTTGAGGCACCTACTGGCTCTCATGAATATGCTCTTCTTACATTTCCAATGGGCAGGAATTGAAATGGATTATTCAGGGACTTAGTCTTGCTTTTCATATGCTGTAAAATGAAAGGCTTAAGTTGTTCCTCCTCCTTTGTGCAGTGTTCAGGAGAGTGAAATAAACTGACATTTTGAAGCAGTCAGAGAAAAGAAAAAGAGTTTTTTGATTTGCAGGGACTCTGAGGATCGAAAAGAGCTTGTACTTGGGGTAGAGCTTGTGGAGTTGACTCTGCTGGAAGCAGGACGGGAGTGGAATAGTGAGCTGAGTGCTTGCCATAGGCCTGAGCTGCCAAGGAGTCACAGGCACCTCGAGAAGCTGCCATGAGCCACTGGAGGGGGGGAGCTGCTCAGGTTTCCCTCTTGCTGGCAACAGTCAGAGGTGAACTCTTCCCCTTCAGAAGAAGGAGGTGGCTGTAAAACTCAAAAAGGTGAGAAGTGAATCCATCTCTCTCCCTCTCTGATGTTAGAAGTCCCGGGGAAAGGGTTTCCAACCAGACAGGCAATTTACCTGGAACTTTTGCAGAAAACCACCTTCCTGAGGGCACTTGTCCAGCCAGTGTCTGAGGCTTAAAACTTCTCCTGTGTCCCTGTCACCTTCCCATCTCTTTGTGCCACATCCTGAGTGTGTGCACACCCTTGTTTGATTCAGCTACTGAGGTGTCCTGGGCATCCTTTTGGCTGTATTTGTGCACTCCAGGTTAATCAACCCTGACCTCAGAAGTCAATTAAAATGTCCTTTACTCCATGTCATGAGCGAGCAGCACTGACTTCTACAGGTAGCAGCTTTTCTGGCACTTGGACTTTGAGGTCAAACTCTGCATATATGTTTTCCTCAGTGACGTGCTTTGCACACTTGGGATGATTTAAAGGATCAGGCTGTTCAGGCAGGGATTTTCTCCAGTGTAGATTTATGTTGGTATTTAAGATAGTTATTGCTATTAGCCCTCAGCCTTGGGTTGCAAGGGTGTTTTCACAAGATACATGGCTTGGCTTTGGGGCCATAGGTGACACTTCAAAGCTTGCTAAAAATATTAGAAAAATTATTCCAGAACTCTCTCATTACAGGTATGGTTTTGAATGGAAAATTGCAAGATTAGCCTTTTTTTGCCTGTGGATATGAAATAATCAGACAAATACTTAGTGAATGCTTGCAGACTTAACTGCTGCTTTTGTCCAAGTGGTTTCGACAGACACGCCAGTTTGTTGGCATCAGTACCAACTTCTCCCTGCTTAGCTGTACTTTTTAATCCTCTTGACTTCTTGCAAGTTGGCTTTCACTTCCTAGTAGTGCACCTGGTTGTTGTAGCAGGAAGTTCCTGGAAATATATCACCTGACACGCTCCCACCTGGCCTTTGTGTGTGTTTGATCCCGTCTTTTCTGCCAGGAGGCAACAGGAGGAGGAGGGGAAGGAGGTATAAAGCCCTGAAGGAGATGAAGCAGGGAGGCTCTATGTGTTTGGGGTGTGTGGGATTGGGCTGGTCTGGCCAGGGACTGGCAAGGGGTGGTTGGGTTGAGCAGTTACTGGCACTGGTGCCACACAACAGCCGGGCAGTGCTGAGGAGCCAGTCCAGGAACCCTCCCTGACCCCCACCTGGTCAGCAAAGACTCTTCAGTCGCCTTAACAGGAGTGGTGAGCACACAAATGGGCCTGACAGCTCATTACATCCCGGCTGTCTTTTGTTTGTTGGCCAACAAATATTTGCTTTATACTTCTAACTTGCACATCCTGCCTGCGGAGCCTCTCCAGATCTGGCCGGAGGTGTTGGATCGCACAGAGGTGGAAGAGGGGCTGCAGTGTGGGGTACAGCTGTAGGGTCCCACGTGGTCCTGGGCAGGCAGAACTCCTGGTTGTCTGCTTTGAGTACAGGCAGCTTCCTTTTCCTAGGTGAGAATTGTGGGCTGCAATATTCTGTGGCTGTGTTCCCGAGAGCGAGCATTTCTCTGAGTCTCGGCTAAGCAGAAACTTAAATTAACACTTTTTAAAATGATGGGGACAGCTCAGCCCGTGGCGTTTCCAGGTGCGGATGAGATTAATTTGCTTATCTTAGTTGAGGGCAGGTAATTACTTGTGCAGGGGAGGTACCAGAGTCAGGATGTTAAAACACAAAGAAGTCAAATGTTCCTCTGTTCCTCCCCCGTTGTGCGAGCTCGTTTGCATTAAAACGAGCAAAAAAACCCGTCTGGCAGATCTGCTGCAGGAGCCTTCCCTCCATCTCCTCCTCCTCCCTGATTAGCTTTGGTGGGGGCCAAGAAGCCACCGATGAATTGTGACTGGAAAGCTCTGAACTTTGAGGGGAGATGAAAAAAATCCCTCGAAACATTTGCGGCCCTGGCAGCGCATCCGCGGGTCGCTGGTGGGGTTTATCTTCTGACATCATGAGGATCTCTGACATTTCTAGCTTAGAAACAATAACTCGCCTTATCCGTCGTCATGTTTTTCTAATTAAAGACAAAGCTTGGTAAATATTTTTTAAATGATTGAATTTCCCAAGTATGGAAAACACATGTCGGGAGTCAGGCTGGCTGCATCCGATGCGCCTTTCCCACCGTGTCCCTCGGAGCACGCGAGTGCAAATACAGATTTAGAGCTGTGGGTGACAGGTTTATCTGGGATGATTGGCAAGGATTTATGAACCAGGAGGGGATTTACTTTGCTCTCCCTCCCTTCTCTTCCCCCTTCTCCCCCCACCTCCCCGACCCCCGTCTCAGAAATAGGAAATTGGGATCACATTAAACCCTAATTGGTTTGGCTCCAGCACTAGTTCAGTGGCTGCCAAATAGTTAATTTATTGCGTGAGAGTTTGGCCATGTGTTGAGAGGCAAATTTGCTTGAAGCAAGGCATCTCTGTAAACTATACATCCATTCCTGTGCCAGGTCCTGTTTACAGCATCTCTAGAGTGGGGTGCAGGGGTTGCTTTCTGTGCCCATCCCGGCAGGACAGCGCCGGGGGACCCCGCAGCGGGGCTGCTGTCCCGCCTGCCTCGCTCCCCTGCCAAAACGCTTTCAGGAATTGTTGCCTAAAAGAGCTTAAAGTGGTTTTAGCCGGACTTGGCGCTCGACGTTTGGAAACTGCCAGCTAGATAAGACGTGGGAGGCTCTCAGGAGAATAAATGCATCTGTTTGGGAGATAGCAGCAGGCCTGGGCTGTCACCGCGGAGCGGGGCCAGGTGGGGAGTCCCCGGGGGTGGAAAGATGGCTTTTCCTGGATTATGTGAGCAGGGGCAAATGGGAAGCTGGCATATCTGGCTGCCCCACTGAAGTTCTCCTTGTTCCTGCCCTTCTCCATGAGGCTTCTTGGACTGGTGACTGTCGGACATCCCAGATTTGTTGTCACTTGCTCTTGGACCGGTGGCATCTGGTGGTGTTTGGCTCTTGTGAAGTTTGCTGGAAGTTGGGCTCCAGTAGAAGGGTTTGCAGGACAAGCAGCCCTTGCTGAGGCCATCACTACCTTTCCCAGCACTTGACAGGGAATTATTTGGATTTAAGAGGATACTGCAGCCAGAGTTAAAGATACACTGCTAGCACGCCTCTGGTGTGGAGTATGATTTGAAAGACGCTGTGTAAGGAATAAATCCATGGCTGTGGCATTTTCTTTCATTCCTTGCTGAGTTAAATAACAAACTTTGCATAAGTGAGCTGCTTCCAGCTCCGAGGCAACAGAATTATCACCGCCATGCTCAGCAGAGCCCTTTCTGTGTCAGCTGCTATTTCCATTGTGAACTTGATACCTGAAGGCTCAATATTGTGACGCTTTAATTTTCAGCTGCTGAAACGTCCCCTGCGAGCTGGCTAAAGGGGAAGAGCTCAGAGGGAAACTTGCAATGGTTGTGCAGTGGGAGCAGTGTGTTTCTTTAGGTATTTCTTAAGTGCTGAGTGTTTAGGAGAAATTGATAGGTAGTAGCAAAGCACATGTAGCAATACTTTTCCTTCTACAGTTCTCACTTCCTGGGATGTAATAAAATCCATTAAGTTCTATTTATGATCAAAGGCCCAGTATAGTAATAGTTCTATTTGGATAATTATGGCTGTTCTACCAATAATGAAAGCACTGCGCACTTCCAGGAGTACTGCAACGTTTAGAGGGGTACAGGGTTGGCATAGCCAAATGTTTGCCAGTTTTGCTGAGGAGTCAGAGAGATACCAATTCAAAAAAACTTGCATCAAGCTAAGTCCCTACAGGATGGCACATCCTGCCCATAGGTGCCACGTTGGGCCGTGCTGCTGTGGGTTTTGCAGCCATCCATGGAGGTGCAGCAGGGTTAGGCAGACCAGAAAGGGGCAAATTGGGTAGGTATAGGAAGCAAAGGTGGTGGTTTGTTTTGGTGAGCACCTTTTCATCCCCGGGGCTGAAGGCAGGTTCAGCATTCAGCCCGGAGCAGCCATTCCCCACTTGTGCATCTCCTGCTTCGTTTGAAATGCAGCCACTTCTGGGATGAGCTGCTGTAATTACTTTAAAGCACATCGTACTTCCACCACTTTTGGCAGGAAGGAAGGAGGAATACTGTGCTCCATCGCCAGACAAAATAGAAATCAACAATTGGGATTTTTCTCAAAGAGCAGATCTATCTTCTCTGCCATTAAATCCGAGTTGGATGGGAGCCTTGTACCCATTTTGCTTTCCTGGTGCGAGTGTGTCGTTCTGCAGCTCACAGCCCATGTTCATGGGAAGATTTAAAGCAGCAGATTCTAGCCAGGAATTCTTTCTAGCACTTTGCTTTCCTTCTGCTGTTTGCTTCCCTGTTCACACTCCAGATGCTGATGGCTCACCTTCCGTGGTGAGTAAGGAGACACGCTGTACTTTATGTGGTGCTGGGAAACTGCCTCTTCCTCAGGAGCATTTTTCCAGAGAGGCATTGCCACTCCTAAAGCAGCACGGGTCAGGAATTGTGTCACACAGGCTGTGCCTTGTTCATATGACTCCCATATCAGGGACTGCAAATCAGCTCGCACTGGAGCTGTGGGTGGATCACCTGCATCCATTTACTGGGGTTTATTCACCCCTCTGCTGCAAAACACCTGCCTTCAGATTACTGCCCTTGGCCCACCTGAGTTTCCACATTCCAGAATGTACTGGTGGTGCCCTTTTTCCCCCCCAGGGGATGTTTTTTTCTGTGAAAGCTTTGTTTTTCCTCTTTATCTAATTGAGCACCTAGAAGTTAATTTGGTGGCATCTTCTGTGGGAGAGCCTTGGTTTTGCACTGCAGTATTCAAAAAACATTCCCAGGCACTTCTCTGACTATTTTCTTCTTGAATATATTTATCTCATTGAACACCTCTTTTTTGTTTTTCCTGTGTTATATTGATTTTAGCAAGATAGAAAATAGGAAAATAAAACTTCTTTGTGCATTTGAATGAGTAAATAACTATCAGAGCACACAAACTGTTGAGCAGGTGATTTTTAGATGTTTCTTGATTTGTCCTCTAGCAGTTTTATTTAAGTTTTCAGTCACTGCAGTTACTGTGTTCATCAGGTTTTATTTCCCATTTAATAATTACAGCAGGTTCCCTCGAGCCCTGTACCTCTAATTAAGAAAACTAAGTTTGAGATAAAATTAATGGAATTAAATTATATTTTTATGGTAAAATATGCTCAGAAAAAATCACCTGTGGAGTCAGTCACTGCCCCTGAACATTGTTTACCTCATCTTGATCCTCCACCAGTGCCGAGGACTATCCTGATGGTGTGAGGACAGGTGAGCACCCAACACCAGGATCTCATCCATGCAGGAATTCTTGCCTTCAGTCTCACAGGTACCAAACAAAATCGTTTGGCTGGCACAGAATCTCCCCTTTTCCCTTGTGCATGTGTAAGGATTGCCTCAGTTTCCACCAGCACTGCCCTTTTACTGTCCTGCTGGTGCTCTTGCTGGTCTAAGGTGGCCCAGGAAGCCCTGGAGAATCTGGCAGCACCACACAGAGCCAGTCCAGGGCAGGTGTGACCCATCCAGGCTCTGAGAGCCCCTTTTGGGGAAGGACAAGCCAGTGGACAGATCTCCCCGTGTAGACGCAGCACACCAGGAATTTAAATATGTCCAAAAGACCGTGCTGCTCTGAGCAGCAGCTCCGTGCATGGAGATGCACCTCATCACACCTGTTTTATAACACAGGACCAAAACATTCAGGGCATCTAAATAGTTTATAGCCTGACAAACAAATTCTGGCAGTGGGAGCATGAGTTTCCATCTCATTAAGCTGTTGGCAAAGCCCTGGTAATTCCAGTCACTGATACAGCACAGGAATTATCCCTCAACACGACTGGTTGTGTCAGGTCAGAGCATCACTGCTTTTTCTCAGCAGTTGCATGTTTGTACTTGAGGGGAAAAGAAAGTGTTGAAATGTCAATTCATTGGGTTCTTCTCCAGTGCTGGAGCAAGGTCTTGTGAGGTCAGAAAAAAGTGGCTGTGGATTTCTACACCTAAGTTGTAATGAGGAATTGTTTTCAAGTCTTTTTT
>VXAC01006848.1:229993-246892 GCA_013399225.1 Rhipidura dahli | reverse complement strand
TTTTTTTTTTTTTGTCATACAAAACCTGACACAGATTCTCAGTTTGGCAGAGGCTCGAAAGTTTATCTTGGAGCTCAGCAGCTGTGCTGCAGCCCAGGTTGGCTCTGACGCAGTTCCTGCCATCTCCCAGCTCTTTGTTGGGCTGTAGGAAATCACCGGACCTTTGGTGCCACGGACTTGGGGCAGGTCAGCTATATCATGTCCCATTCCCATTTTGGGAAGTGGGCTGTGGGTTGGAGAAAAGGAGCTGGAGATGATGGTGTCCTCTGGCTCCTGTGGCAGGCAAAGGAGGAGGCATTTTGTGCCATATCCAGAGTCATGGGAAATTTGCCTGCAGCACCGTTTCAGATTTTATGGTGTCTTGCAAACAAGAGGGAGCAGTTTGCTCTCCCTGCCACGTGTTACCTTCCACAGCTTGAGACAGCCACATGCAAAATTCATTTTAGAGATCGCTCATCCAGTCCCAGAGACTAAGGAATGTTGTAGTAGGGCTTTTGTAAGATTTATATGCTTTATCAGAGGTCCTATAGTTTTCTCATTAAAGCAGGATTATCCTGCTGGGATTAGCTGTTCTGCATGGGTGAGGGAGACAGGCACTCTCCATTTCCATAGTGAGCTGCTCCTGCCTGCAGAGATTCACTGAGAAACAGGAGAGCCGGGGACCCGGGAGACCCGGGGATGCAGGTGTTTGGAAACAGGACCCGAGAGGGACCTTTACAAATGTCGGCTTGATCTGACTTGACTCCTGAGCACATGGGAGAATCACAGCAGGCTGCACCTCCAGCACTCCCTACCATCCAAACATCCCAGCCCCGAGACTTGTCCTGGCATTTAACAGCCTCCCCAGTGTGAACCTTAGGGAATGAATTTGCAGCTTTTCCATATGCTGAAACAAACAAGCAGGGAAACCTTTTAATTTGCACAAGGATCTTCTGTAGTCAATACAAGTTGACCCTGCAGGCTTTCTGGAACGGATTGCTGTCAGTTTGGCCTTGCAAGATTTAATTTAACCCTTAAATTATCTCATTTTCCCCCAAAATATTATTACATAGACTCCCAGTGATGCCTTAAGAGGCCTCCTAGAAACAGACTGGACAGGAGTAAGGGAATAAAGGTGGGGATTTATTGGAAAGGCCTTCAAAGGTACCCCTGGGGAGCCAGAGGCTGCTGCCCAGATGGGCCCCGAGATGGACCCTGAGAGGCCACGAGTTCTTCCCACTTTGATAGGTTTGGCTCATTTGCATCTCAGGGTTAATTCTCCAATTAAAGTTTCAGTTAATGATGGAATTCCCCTCAGCTTGGCCCCCTTTCAGAAGCTTTTGGTTTATACTTTTTGGGCCCAGGACAGTCTGGGTGTCCTTGGAGAGCAGGCCCGGAGAGGCTTTGTTGTGTGTGCCCAGCACAGAGAGCAGCACTGAACAGGGAACAGGAAACAGGAAACTCCAGAGTTACACACTGGGCACTGCAGAGTTTGAAAATTTAAAAGTTAAAACCTAAGGCATCACCAGAATGGCTTGGATTAGAAGGGACCTTAAAGATCATCCTGTTCCAAACCCCTGCTAGGGGCAGGGACACCTTCCCCCTATTCCCAGGTTGCTGAGAGCCCATTCCAACCTGGCCTTGAGCATCTCTCCTGGATGGCTTTTCCTGTGTGACTACAATACTGAATTCAGCTCAAGTCACTTGGAAATTACTGCTAAGTTGCAAGCAGCTTCTTTTGCTGATGCTGTGGTCTCCAGACAGCTGGAGCCTGTTGGGAAGTGAGTTTGGGGTTGTTTTTTTTAGTGCACTGTCTGCCTCTCCAGTTTGTAGTGTTATAGTTATATACTCTTGCATTCTTAATATAAATATTGCCATCACTGACCAAGAACTTGCAGGAAAATGGTGCAAAGAAATGCTGAAGCAGCACTGCTAGCCAGGTAGATGTATGACACTGCTGCCTAGTCATAAGGAATCTCCAAGAAGAATGAACTGTTGGACTAAAAGCCTCCTCAGACTGCAGCATTGACTTAAAGAGAGGTGTTACGTGACATGAGTGTTGTAAAAATCCCTCAGAAGACAGTCCTAGTACTTCTCTTGCTCTGCTCATCATGACATTCTCTGGAGGATGAATATTTGTCAAGTGTTTTTCTAGAGAAGTGAATTTCCGAGTCCTCACGCTGGAGCTCGGAGCACCAGGTCAGACATCAGCAGTGAACAGCACCAGGCTCTTCCTTCCTCTATCCTACAGGAGGCTCCTGCCAGCCTGGAACCCATCAGAGGACAGGGACATCTGCAGCTCTTGTGCTGGTTGGGTTGGTGCAGCCCAAAGCTGGTGTGTGAGAAATACAACCCTTATAAAGGTACAGTCTTTGGAGCATGTAGTAGTGGTCTGCTCTGAGTACAACCTCTGCTGGATTTAGCACTCCTTTCCACATCTGCAGGAAGTTTTTGGTGGCTGGTCAGTGCAAAGCTGCTCAGCTGAGCTTTTCAGGTTTTCTGGGCTCAAAGGAGGCAGATTATTAACCACAAACACAATACTCAGAACCCTGATAGGGCCTTAAATAGGGCAGGAGCTGCTGTAACTCTGATCTCCCCCTGCAACGCAGGGCAGGGCTGTGGCTCACCAGGTGTTTGCCTTCAACTGCAGCTGCTCCATCTGCAGAGCCAGGTGGAGATGTTTGGGACATCAGGAAAACACAGCTGGGAGAAGTTAAGAACAGCCCCGGGAGGTGCTGGCTCACCTGGGCAGAGCACACCCCAAAGCAGGGTTGGGGGCAATAAACTCAGCTTTACCTCAGCCCCAGCCGTGGGTAGGATTAATGGAATGAAGAAGAAGTAAATAAGTGTTTGAGCTGCTTTAGTTTTTCTGGGGTTTTTTTTCAGTAATAACAATCCAATCAAATCAGCTCTTTCCAGAATGCTGCCTTCAGCTCCAAACCCCCTTTTCAAGGAGCTTTGCTGATGGCTCTCTCTTTTCTATCTCCTACTCCACATTTTTATTCTGGTTTTTTTTTTTGTCTCTTTATTATTTGTCCCCCTGAGTTGTTATGTTTTGGTTTTTTTTAATGTAACTCATGGTGTAGAAAGTGAAGATCTTGATGACTTTTGAGGTTTTGAGTTTAGTAAATCTGAGGTTTGGATTGAAGGTATTTTTTGTGCTCTTGCTTTTTCCTCTCTGGGCATGTACATTAACTTCACTATACACGTTTGGGTTTTTCTGGCTCTTGAAGTTGTCTGAACACGTGTGTCCAGTGTGTGGGGTAGAGGACACCTGACTGCTTTAATCTGATGCTCTCAGCAAATGCTCCTTTCAGCCTCTTGGAAAATCATCCCTTTGAACTTCTGTTCTCTTGCACAGGGATGGTGACACCTGGATGTGAAATGCTTGGATCCAGGGCAGGCAGCTCCTCAGTAATGGCTTCCTGCTAAGGACTTAGGATGGAAAAACAAGTTTTGGGACCTTTGCATGGCTCTCTCCTCCTCATCCGTCTGACTCTACTGGGAATTTTGTTGTTAGTGCTGCTGGTTGATGTGAAAAGAGCTCGAATCCCTAGGGAATGAGTGGAGATGTGCAGCTCTGGGTGATGGGGGGGGGGGTGTGTGTTACCCTAAATCTGTGCTGGGATCAGCTGTGGCTGAAAGGGTTGGGGACAGCTGAGGTGGTGTTGGAAGGACCTGATGCCTGCACCAGTTCTGAGTTTCCTCTTCAGCTCGGTTGTTTCAAGCTTCTGCCTGTTAAATCCTGGAGGTGTGTAAGGCTGGGTGGGTTTAGTGCTTTGCCAGCTTGGTTTTCTCCAGCCCTTTCTCTAGGGAGAAGGTGGCTGTGGGGGTTCGAGGCTTGGTTTTATGTATCTGCTGTGTTTTGCTGAATGAGTTTGCTTCAGAGGGATCTTGTGATTGGATCATTCTTCTGTTGGAAAATGTCCATCTGTCAAGACAGAAACTTTCCTTGGGAGCAGCGTGTTCTCAGGAGATCAGATACTACCCTAGGCACTCCATATCTGCCTTTCCTGAACTGTACAGCACGGCCTAAATAAATATTTACTGATTTGAGTCTTTGGCATCCCGGTAGAGCTCTGGCTGCTTGAACTTTGGCTGTCCTCGTGTCTTCTCCTTCTGTGTAATTTTGGAACAGATATTGGGGGGTTTTTTTGGTTGGTTTTGGTTTTGTTTTTTTTTTAATAACCATGTGAAAGGGGAAGATTTTAAATCCAGGCTTCACAAGATAGGGCTGTTTAGGCCCAGGGCTCCAGTTTGTGAAGGCAGTAAATGACATCCTCATCTCCATCTGGGGTTGAGCTCAGGGATGGATGGATCCTGGCAGGTCCTGGTGGATCCAGCAGCACCACCAAACACTGCTGTGGTCCCATTCATGGTGTGACCAGCTGAGCTTGGCTGTGACTCTTGGAGGAACAGTGTAATGGGAATGACAAAAAAGTTGGGCCAGAGGAGAAAAATTCATGTTAGCCTGAATATAGCTTTTCATGCTCTTAAAATTCTTCTGTTTCTTTGAAGTGTGAATCCCAGATGCTACAAAAGTATTTTTCCAGACACGGCAGTGCTGTCTTGCTGTGCATTTTCCACCAAATTGCTGAATTACTGTTCTCCTTCTGGCCTTCAAAAATTTTTTTTTTCGTAGCTTTATCTGTTTGTCTGGATGTTTTACATGGCTAAAACTCATTCCTGTCTCCCATACCCATCTGAGCACTCTCCACGAGGCAGCATTCCCACCGGGCTATGGCAGAGGACAGGAATGCTGGCTTTTTTTCCCAGGAAACTTGTAAACACGAACTTCCTGTTGACACGAGCTGTAAATCTGCAAATAGGCTCTGCTTCCGGCAGGAGGGGAAGGTAATAAAATTTCAGGTCCTTGTTCACTCCTCCTGCTCCTCCTTGAGCTGCATCCAAGCACTCCAGAGGCAGTGGAAGTGCAGAAAACCTGCTGATTGCTCTGTACCGCTGGAAATGAGTCTTTCCTTTTATTTTTTCCCCTTCAGGCACCCAAAGACAGATGCAATGCTAATAGAAGCCAGTTGGAGAATGTCAGAACCCTGATGACTCCAAAACGATGCTTCATTGCCTGTTTTCCCCTTTCCTTTCTCCCTGCCTCTCCCACCATTGAGCTGATGTTCAGTTCTGGGGAGTCACCTCTGTCCTACACCCACGCCAGGCATTCTGGGGTGATGAGCTGCCCAAAGTCTGGCAGCTGTTGGCAGACCGTGCCATTGAGTTGCCCATGCCACACATTTTTGGGAGGCTGATGCATGCTTTAACTCTGGGTGGGTAACGGGGCAAGTAGCAGGCACCTGGGTGTGTGGCTGAGCTTGCTCAGCAGATTCCGTGGGCTGCCAGTGGTTGGGATGACAGTGATGATTTTCAGGATCAGCCTGAAAAATTGCTGGCGATTCTCTGTGCTACCAGGCAAGGGATGGAGGCAGGCGAGGAGCCTGGAGATGGTGGAAGCAGAGAGTGGAGAAGGGAAGCAAAAATAAGGCAAAAAAGCAGACTGAAAAAGAGATTAAAAGCATGGCAGTGGAAACGGAAAAAGGACACAGAAAGGAAGAAGTGGTTACAGGACACGGAAACAAGGAGCAACGGGCAGGATAAAAGGAGGGTCTGGATGGAGGCTGAGCTCTCTTAATAAGCATCCCATTAATTAATAGCTTCTCCTGCGGCAGCACGGGGCTGTGGACGATATCCAGCCCTCTCCCCTGACCTCTGCGCTCTCCTCGCCCGCCGCCCGGGCTGCCTTTCCCTTGGCTTCCTGCCCCGAGCCCGACCACAGCCTTCCCGAGCGCTCCGGGCGGGATGGGAGGCACATGGCAGCGGTGAAAGGGGAGCCTCTCGCCGTCGCCTGTGCCTGGGTGGGCGTGCTGGGCCTTTCGTAAACTAATAGCTCCCAGCAGTGCTCCTAAATCAGACTTTGTGGAGCCGGGAGCGCAGCGCTGGAATGCCGGGCCAGGCGCAAAGGGCTGCGCTGGGCTCTTTCTTCTTTTTTTTTTTTTTTTCTCTCCCCAAAGCCAGCATTTGTTAGGTCCAAAGGGTCAGCAGAAAGCAGGAGAAGGGAGCTGGCAAAGAAAAATGGGGAAAAAAATAAATGTAGGAAAAACTAGCAAAAAAACACGTTTGAAATGTGGTTTTTTGTGCTTGGTTGAGGCTGGAAGGAAGGGAACCCTGGTCAATGCTAAACCTGTAAAGCCAACAAAGTGGGATGCTACTGGAAAGCTTTCCTTAAAATCCTGAGCTGGTGGTTTTGCTGGGTATAATGAACAAAACAGTTCAGGATTTATTTTTTTTAAAGGGAGACTGGAATTGGGATATTTTTAATTCCCATGTTAGTGACAACTAATTAATGAGAAAAGGGCCCTCCTTAGGTGTCTGGGTGGTGGGGAGGTACCACTTTCCTCCTCCAAAGCAGTGGGAAAGGAGCAGAGGCCCAGCAGCCCTCACAGATGTGCAGTCCCAGGGACTGGAGCAGAGGGAAGCTCAGGATAAAATTGGGAAAAAGGTTTCTGTTAAAAGAGCCCAAGATAAAGAAGGAAAAACCATTCTCAGGGGAAGAGCCAGAGCTTGTGGCAGGGAAGGCACCAGTGGAGGGAGGTGCTGGAAGTAAACTGGGATGTGGTGAGCCTTCTCTAGGGAAGGGGCTTGGGATCCATCGTGTGCATTTTATTGCTCACATTGGCCTCTGGGATGAGGCAAAAAAACCCAAGTTCTGCTGCTTTGATAGGCTTTAACCTGTGCTTTCTGAATTGTAAATGGTCTTCCACATCTGGTGGTGAGGAGCACTGGGAGCCTGGAGCAGGGTGCCTGATCCAGGACACAGCTCTCAAAGCCACCATCTCACCTGCAAAAGGGAGGATTTTGGCTTCCAAAGCCTGTTTGCCCCATAAACAGGTGCTAAAGAGCAAGGAGTGGGGCAGAGGTGTCAGATGTAGACAGGTAGTTGGGTTGTCTGAAGTAGCAGAGAGGTGAATCTGCACAGCTTCCAAAGCCAGGAATGCTCCTGGTCGGGGTGTTGGGCAATCAAAGTTGAGCATCACCAAAATGACAATTGGAGGGGGGAGTGGATGTATGTATTTGAACAAATCTCTGTAATCAAATGGCACCGCTATTGATCTGGAAAATACTGTCAAGCTGCAGAGCTGTTGGACTAGAATTAATCCTCTGCAGGCTGGATTTGACTCTCTCCAAATAGGATTACTCATTTTTTCCATATTTCTGTGTTTGGTTTAAATACCCGTGGTGGCTACAGAAGCTTGGATTTCTAATCAGAGCAAGGGTGTTAGGTTTAGGAATTGGTTTGTTGTTTTGGAGGGGATATTTTTGGACAGGACATCAATTCCTGCATGTTTTTTCTTTACATATGGGGCCACAGGAATAAGGTATCATCTGCTTAGGTGATGTGTGTCCCCTCCCTTAATGAGTGGCCAGAAGTGGTTTCAGTAACTTCCTCAGGTTGTGTTTAATTCCTTGTTGCATCTTTGCTCCCCCTGTTTGTTTGTTGTTGTTTTTTTGGGTTGTTTTTTTGTTTTGTTTTGTTTTGTTTTTTTTTTTGGCGATGTCTGATCGTGGATGTTCTGGGTGTAAAATTCTTCCAGCTCAGTTAAGATCAACTTTAATGTGGATTTTCCCCTTCTCTGAGCAGGACTGAAGTGACACAAAAGCTGAACAATGCTCATGTTCACTCCTGAAGGAGGCAATGTGATTGGATTTGATTTCATTGAGTGCTGGAGCTCTTCTGCTCTGGGGAGAGGCTGGGAATGCTGTGGGTGTCCAGCCTGGAGTAGAGAAAGTTCCAGGGAGACCTTAGAGCCCCTTCCAGTGTCTAATGGGGCTCCAAGAGAGCTCAAGAGGGACTTTGGACGAGGGTCTGGAGTGATGAAAGGGTATGGCTTCCTACTGCCTTGGCAGGGTTAGATGGGATATTGGGAAAGAATTCTTCCCTGTGAGGGTGGGGAGGCCCTGGCACAGGGTGCCCAGAGAAGCTGTGGCTGCCCCTGGATCCCTGGCAGTGTCCTAGACCAAGCTGGACAGGGCTTGGAGCATCCTGGGACAGTGGAAGGTGTCCCTGCCCATGGCAGGGGGTGGAATGGGATGATCTTTAAGGTCCCTCCCAACCCAAACCTTTCTCCATGATTCTGTGACAAATTAAGCTTGTTAACATAATCTGCCATGTGCTAATTCAAATAATGGATTTATTGAAAGGAGGATGTTTGTTAAATGTCATAAATTTGCCTGGAATGGAGAGGTCTAATCTCTGTTTCGGGGTGTTGAGCTTGAACTCATGTCACTGAGTTTCTCCTGCAACCCCACCAGCATTACTTCAAAGGGAGCAGTCCCTTCTTGGCTCCACTGTCTTGTAAGGCATAAAGAAGGCAATAAAATGTTTGACTTTCCTGCCAGACCTGAGCCTGGAGGAGGAGGAGGATCCCAATTGGTTTCCATCAGATTCCAGTTAGCATGAATTTACAGTTTCTACTTAGCCTGATAAATGGCTTTGGCTGCCTCAGTGCATTTGGATTTATTTTTCTGTGCAATGGAAAGTGGTCAGCTTAAAAAGGCAAAGGCTTTCCAGGGTTGCCTTGAATTCAAGTGAAGCTTCTCTCTGAGGTAAGAACACAGCAGGCAAAAAATAAAGCCGAGGCACGTCATGAAATATCTGTGGAGTAGCAGAGATATCAGAGGCAGTTTGGGTCTCTTGTGCTCGCTGTGGCAATGGGCTGTGATAGGCATAAAAATTCCACTGGAAACTGGAAAAATTCTTCAGATTTCCTCACTTTCCTCAGAAACCACACTGAGCAGCAGGTATCAATAGCTCCCAGTGTTCAAACTTTGCTTGCATCGTTCTTTCCATGGAACATTCCCAGGAGAAGAAAGCAGAAGCAGATTAGCATGGTGAGCCAGGGAAAAGACTTCTCCCCATGCTGCCTGCAGTTCTGCTTCCTTCCGCTGTGCTGGTGATGTCTGGGCTACAAAATCTGCTTTTATCCCTATTTAGGAGCAGACAAGCCTCTTGGGAGCACTGAGGGGGGTCAGGAGGTGACATGTGAATGGACTCCCCATCCCAGGTTGGATGGGGGTTGGAGCAACCTGTGGAAGGTGTCCCTGCCCATGGCAGGGGTGGAATAAGATGAGCTTTAAGGTTCCTTCCAACCCAAACCAGTCTGGGATTCTGTGATTTCATACCTCATGGACCTGCCTCTCCCAGTGGTGAGCTCAGGGATGAGCTGAGGGATAAGTCATGGTTTGGATGAGCTGAGGTACGTGGATCCTGTGTAAGGCACAATCCATGAGGCTTTCAAAGGACGTTTGGCAATGACTTCTACTCAGGGCAGCCAGGTGATCCCACCTGTTGTTTTTATGCCTGGAGAATCCAAAACTCACTCTGATGATGAGCATATTCCTGCCTGTCTAGTCAGAAGTGGTGGTTTCTTCCTTGAGGATGGTGGGGTTTTGGTAGACACTGGGCTGTGGACACCATGACAAAGAGTTGTGTGCCTTTTCATAAAGGTTTATAAAGTCATTGGAACTATACTCAAAATACTTGCAGTGACCCGAGTTCTTGACATTTCAAAGTGCTTTAGGTTGTAAAAACATTGAAGAGATTTATTTGGCCGTGGGTTGACACAGGCTAGTTAGAACTCAGTTGTCATAGTTGTGGACAGCTTTTATTTGTGTCAAGTGAGACGTTTCAAACTGTTCAGGTCCTTAAGCTGAAATACGATTTTAAAAGCAGGCAAAGGAACTCCTTGTGCTGGTTACCTATGGTCCATAAAGCCCCCCCAGCCCCAGGATGTCCCTGTGCCTTCTGAGGGCACTTCTCTGATGGCTTTGACACAAAGACCTGGCAGATCCTGACAGGCTGCATCTCTTGAGCATCTGCTGTTCATCATACAGCATCCCCCCCTCTGTCACACTCAAACCAAAGTCAGCTTTTGGGTTCACTGCCCAGTTTCAGGTCGGTTTGGGGATGCTGGGACAGGGCTGGACAGGGAGCAGCAGTGTCTGATGCTGGATACTTAATGCTGGGAGCACGGGGCTGCATCAATCTGCCTGGTACCATCTCCACTGGGAACAGAGCTGCAACATGAGCTTGCTTCTTAGAAGACATCACAGAATCCACATGAGAGCCACCGCTGTCGCCACAGCCTGGCCGGGGACAGCTCCTGTTGGGGATCTCACAGCGTGAGGTGCCGACCATGGGATGCAAGTCCATAGGAAAATTATTAATTCTGATGCTGGTGGAGCTGCTTGGGTTGTGTCTCCCTTCATTGTCTGTGTAATTCAGAGATGGTTTTTCCATCTCAGCTTATGAAATATTGAGAGCTTCAGTATTTTGCGCAACCTCCATCAGAAGTGTCAGGAGCCCCAGCGAGCTGAACTTTCTGAACTGAAATGTTTTATTGACGTGCCTTGCCAGCAGCCCCTCCAGTGGGGACTGGGGTGCTGGAAGAGGGGAGTGCAGAGAGGCACCGTTGAGTCTGCCTGTTCCCAACCTGCTCTGCTGCTCGAGCATCACCTCACAGGATGCTCCAGGAATTCGTGTGCTGATACTTGAATGTGATTCACTTTATTTTTTACCTAACTGAAGCACGTGGAATTGCTGCTCTTGGGTGAGGCTTGGAGGAGGGAGAACTGCTGCAAGCCTGTGCCCCCTCTGCCTGCAGCCAGGCTGCTCTTCTCAGAGCAATGTGTTTGCCCAGCCAGGAAAGCAGCAGCTCCATGTGCTCCTACAGCAGCCCCAAGTCTCCTGCTCAAATTCCTCCCCCATTATCATGCAGCATCCTGCCTGTACTGGGAGGCCTGTCCTCTGCAGGAGGAGATTGTGGCCCCTGTGTTCATGAACTCATGCCTGCTTGCAGAATGCTTTTTAATGCTTCCTTGAAAGCAGGTTTCTCCCTTTACGGCCTTTTCCCCTCCCAAAGGGAAGCAGAGGTACCTTAAACTAATTAGGAATTAGCAGCAGAGAAGCCAGGGCGAAGGGTTAGATGAGATGCCGGGGGGCAGTACCTCCAGAAGGTTTATGGACATGGCTTGGCAGTTAGCAGTAGCCTACCAGAGCACTGGGAATTTCATAAAAAGGAGCATTTTGCTGCCTGTGAACAACTATCCCATCATGCCTACACCAACTGTGGAGAATTTGGCATGTATGATTTTGGGACTTGTGAAAAACCAGCATCCCCCAGCTTAGGTAGTGGCAGGCTCTTAGTTTGCTGAACTGGGAAAGTATTGAGGTCCCTGCTTCTCAAAAAAAAGTAGCTAGAGGGAAAGGTAATGTTGACTGCAAAAATTTGGAAAGGATATCAAGACCTGAAACTGCTCAGCTGCATGGACTGGAGCAGTGAATCCCTCCTGAGATCTTAAAATGTGCCTGTGCATGGTCTGCAGGCAAAATGCAAACATTGCTTCTCCTGCTGGGTGGTTTTACAGGAGCTGGGCGTGGGGGATGCTGTGGAGCAGGATAGTTTGGGCAGTCTGGAGGGGTGGTTGCCCCTGCTCGGGGCAGTACGCTGGCAGCCGGGGATGCCAGCCTGCGTGGCCAGGAATGCTGTTGTGTAAATCCGTGTTTCCCCAGCGCCCGGCTGGCGGTGAATGCTGCCGGGCTGATGGGATTAGTCAGGGGCCTCCAGTTAATATCTGTTGTTCACGCCGCACCTCGGGGAGCAGCTTGTCAGGATTACCAGGAGGTTTGTAGGTGGTAGAGCCGCCACGTCTGTGCATTAATGGGAGGGGGGAAATGGTCAAATGTGGTCGTGCCCAGTGGGTTCCTGCTCCGAGCCTCCCTCAGTGCTTTGAGGTCTCTGGTGGAGTTTACTCTCGGTGTAAAACATTTCGGGATTTACATTTTCCTTTAACACTTCCTCTTCGACCTGGGTAGTATGTTACACATTTAATTGCTCTTCCTTTGAATTTTCCAGTCCGCGTTTGGTACCCTTGCAACATCAGTGTCTTGTTATCTTGTTGCTTCTAATTGCGAACACATGCCAGCTTTCCAGCGCCGCAAACTCCGGCGCTGGGCTTGGGCTGGGGGAGAGTTTGCAGCGAAGATTTACGTGCGTGGGGAAACCTTCGGAAAATTCATCCGCCGGTTTACCCAACAGCTCATCCCGATTTCAAAACCCAGGGCTGAGCCAGAGGCTGCTGTGCCCCCGGTGCCGCACAAGGCAGGGCTGGTTTGGGGAGGGCGGTTTGGGGCGGTGGAGCTTCTTTTGCTGTCTCGCTGTTGCTGCCGGCCATAAACAAATTCCGTGTATTTAACAAGTTAATGTCAGGCGGGCGGCGAGGCGCTGGTAGGTGTGTGCCTGGTGACATCAGCTGGCGAGCAGCCTGGCAGCAGCGCGGCGCAGGCAGGGAGCAGGCAGGGAGCCGAGGGTGTGTGCCTCTTAGCTGGGTATTCTGGCAAGGTGGAGAGCTGGTCTGTTTGGCAGGACCTTCCCATCTGGGATCCATCTGTGTTTCCCTGGAATCGGACAGGCGGCTCCAGGCAGTGAGAAATCGCAGATGTGCGGGACCTGACACATGTCCAGCTAATGAAAGGAGAAGGCAGGCTGGGCTCCGGCTGCGCTCGAAGATCACGGGCGGAGGAGGAGAAGGAGGAGGAAGAGCGCTTTTCTTTCTATTTCAAAGAAACGAGGTGTATTCCACAGCAGCTGGATCCTTGCAACCTCGCTGGGTAGGGTAAGCAAGGCATGGGATTATTTTTAAACAGCGCTCGGCGGATCCGGGGCCGCGGGGGATGCTCGGGGGGATGCTCAGCCCCGGTGCCGCCGGGAAGGTTTGAGCAGCGCCGTGGTGGCTTTTGCCGGCGGGCTGGAGAGAGCCTCCATCCACCTCGGCAGCCAGGTAGAGGGAGAGGCTGGGAGCGGCGGCGGCCGCAGCGCTTTGCCAGCCTTGCCTCGGTCCTCTGCAGTGCCGGGGAAAACTTCAATAGCCCAGCCGGCTGCATGCGAGGATTCTGCAGCTGAAAAAACACTAAACTCTCTCTGAGGAGAGCTGCGGTACAGCTCGTTCCGTGTTGCTATGGAATGGTTATTTTTTTTTTTTTTCCTTCCCCCCCCCATTCCCCCCTCCATGAGCAGAGGGTTGGGATTTGGCGTTTTCTGGGGAAATGGCAAAGCAGGAAGGGTTTTGTCTGTTTTAGCAGAACGTGTTTTTTCTGCTGTGCCTAGGCTTACTCTGGTTTCTGCATGCTGGTATTGAAGCTGGGAGTGGAGGGGGGTGTAAACTGCAGAGGTGGATTTCTTCCATTGGCTCCCAAATTTCCTTAATTTTCCCCATGTTTTCAGGGCTTCTCTGCATTGTGGCAGGGACTGCTCCCTTTTTGTCTTTGCGCTCCTTGAGCAGCAACTGATGCTCCCAGCATCTAAATCTCCCAGATCAATCTTGTGATACCAGAACACAGCTCCCCTATATATTTCCACTGTCGGACTGTAGACAGGCTGTATTTTTCTTTTTCTGTTGTAATCCCTGGATCTTACATATTTAGTTTAAACCTGCCCTTTACCCCTCTCCCTGCCTTTTGGGAAGGTTCAGCAGTTGAAATTGCTCCTCTGACCCTCTGGTGTAGCTTGTTGTAAAGATCCTTCTGTTGCATGTTTAAGCTGATCCCCCAAATATTAGCAGCTTTTTCTGCCCCCTGCACTACTCAGCTCCTGTGCAGTGATACTCAGTCCATTTTATGTGCTGGAGAAATCCTGCCCAGCCACAGGAGATGCACGAAAATCAGCACTCAAAGTTTGGGGAGCTTAAATGTGGCTGAGCATCGCTTGCTGTCTGGCTGGAAAAAGAGAGAGGAATATTTGCTGGGCTGTCTGGTGCAGGATGATTCCCTTTGGTGTTGCTTTGTCCGGGTTAGCTTTAAACATGCCAAATGACAGGGTTTCCTGGGGGAGAGCCTGGCTGGGCTCCCTGGCACAGTGCTTGGGCTGCAGCTCTGTGCTTGGCCAGTTTGGCCACTCTGTGGGCCACCTTAGGGTTTTCCTTCTTTTGCAGCATGCAAGCATTTGGATAGAGGCTTTTCAAAATATTATATAAGTGTGCTTCTAGAGCCGCACCAAACACCTCCTATGTGTCCCTGGAGAGGAGGCAGAAGAAATATGTGCACTTGGAGGTCTCAAAGTGCACCAGCACAAAGGAGTTTGAAACCCCAAAAACATCCAGCAGCCATCCAAGGTGTGATGATATCTAGGAGCAGGGAGTCGTGCTGCTCTGCTGTGGCTCTCCTGGAGACTTCCCGAGTTTGGGAAGGCAGGGCAGGGTGTTGGAACAGCTACTCTTGCGGTCTCCTTGCAGGTCGAGCCCTGATTAAGCAAACGGAAGTTCTGCCGGCATCAGGGCAGCACAATTAGGCCATTAAACAACTAATTTGGTAGAGTCTTGCTCAAGCCCTGCAGGAAACTTTTTTTTTTCTTCAGGCTCCTTTATTTTTGAAAAGGATTTAGGGTGCCTGATGAGCCGAGTGCTTAGATGAGAGAGGTGGCTGTATTTTGGGGAAGAGGGTGACTTGAAACTCTGTCACCAGCCCTAATAATTTTGTAGAAATGGTGTAGGACATCCAAGTGAAGATACTTTTTTCCCCCTTGCTGTTGTCTGCTGGATGACATGGTTTTCACTATTAATATGGAAGATATGTTTAGTCTGATGTTTGGAACTACCTGGGCTTCACCTGAATGCCTGTGTGTGCCCTTTACAGCCAGGTAGCCCTACCCCAGCACACCCAGCAGTCAGAGAAACACACAAATAACACAAAACTAAGAGACTCCAGTGTGGGAAACAAGGAAAAAGGAGTAAAGCAAAGGCAGTTTGAGCGAATACTGCCAAAAGGAAAGTGCAGCTAAGCCAAGGGAAGGATTTGAAGGGTTTGAGGAAGGAGCAGAACTGCTGAAGGCAAGGAGGATAAATCGTTAATCTGAGAAGTCTATTACACAGGGAATGCCCCGAGGAAAAGAGCAGGAACTCCATTTAACAGTGAAAAGGCCAAACCAGTGCTGCCAAGCCAGGCTCTGCTCTGCCCAGGGACTGGAGCCACAGCCCCTGCTTACTTCCAAGATGCTGCTCTTTTTGCAACTTGCATCTGCTGGTGTTGCAGAGGCTTGTTTAAACCCGCCAAAGCAAAGGGAGCTTTGCTCATGTGAACCCTGGGCCAGGCTCTTGGGTTTGATTTTTTTCTTCTGGTTGATTCTTCTCAGTCTCACAGGAGCAGTGTTCCCAAGAGAGCAGGGTTTCACTTAATGCTGCCTCGCCTGTCGCATCAAGTGTGAGTCCCAAATGATTTTACTGCTGCTTTACAGAGCTTTGTCTTGCGTAGCCCACAGTGGATTTTGGCTTGTAGAGGTTATCACTGGTTTGACAGGTTTGTGTGGTTTGACTGCAGGAGCTGAGTTTTCAAGTCAATCAGCCCTCCAGTCCCCAAATTGACCCATAACTGCAGTGACCACCAGCAGCATTTAGCAGGAGGCAATGCTCTCCCACGGTGATGGGATGGGATGGGGGAGCCAGGTGGCCTCTTGTTTTTTCCAGATCTGTTTTTGTAAGGTTTGGACAAAATATAAGATTTGTTTGACGTGTATGTGTGATGTTTATAGTATAGCTGGAGAGCTGAACACAGTCATTTGAGGACTTGGGCACATGCAACAGATTTAAGGCAGGAGATGGTCGTAATCTGTTGCCTGTTGGGTTTTTTCCCATTATAAGAGCTGGCTTATCCATACTTGTTCTGGGCTGGATTGTAAGCTTGCCTTTATCTAGTGACTATTTCCATATCTGATTGCTTGTTAGGAGTTAGGTATGAAATGTGTTTCGACAGACACTCCAGAGCAGTCCCTGGGGGCAGCGTCACTGCAGGTCTCTGGGAGCCTGTTCAACTCTTATTTTTATGATGGAGACTGCCTTAATTCATGCAGCATTCAGGGAATGGCTGGAAAAACCTTTGTCTAGAGCAGGAGCAGCAGCCAGGAAGAAATGGTGAGCGATGATCCCACAGTTAAAGTGCAGCACAGAGAGGCTTGGGTTCAGTTCCTGGGTCTGCAAGCAATTTTCTGAGGCAGGACCTTGTCCTTAGCACCGCTTTGTGTGTCAGCAGCTTATGTCCGACAGGACAATAGCGATTTCAGAGGTTTCAAAGCATTTTAAAGTGTAACTATCGTGTCTTTTATTGGGCTGGGCAGTGGCATTTTTATAAGCCAAGCTTAAGGTTTTAGAATAATGCGCATTGAATTTCCTCGGCGTGCTCCGGGCCATGGGATTCTGGTGGCTGCAGCAGGACTCGGGGTGTCGAAGGAGGACAGTCACAGGTGGCCAGAAGATCATTTAGAAGAACCAACACTTGCAGATCTCCAAAGCCAAGAGTCACTTTTCCTTCCTTGCCTTCCTGTGGCAACGGCGTGCCGCAACCTGCCGGTGGGATGCCGCGTAACCGTCCCTGTAACCAAACAGCGCCAAGACACCCCAAAAGTATCGACACCCCAAAAGTATTGCCACCCGTCCCTGAGCTGAGGGGAGCAGCAGGAGGAGGAGGAGGAGGAGGGACAGCCCGGACCTGTTGCGGGCTGCGAGGCCGAGGGCCGGTGCTGGCGGGGGGAGCGGGCATTGTGCGGAGCAGATGTGCCGGGCGCTGCGGCCGCGTGCCGGCTCCGTGCGCTGCTCCCAGCGCCAGGTGCAGCCATTGTTCCCCGTGGTCCCCATTCAGCCGCCCTCGGCTGCCGCTCCGCGCCCGCTCCCGCATTGTTCCTCCAGGAAATTAGCATTAAAAACCCATCCGAAACCCCCACGTCC
Source organism: Rhipidura dahli (assembly GCA_013399225.1). Taxonomy (NCBI): domain Eukaryota; kingdom Metazoa; phylum Chordata; class Aves; order Passeriformes; family Rhipiduridae; genus Rhipidura; species Rhipidura dahli. Next base: position 230,134 of record VXAC01006848.1, on the reverse strand, counting down.
CTCAACTGCAGGTGACTGTTATTGGCCCCAGCTGCCACCCTTGTGCTTGATTACTTCCATATGGGGCTGTGGCAAGATGTAGGATTCACATATTGATTTTTTTTTTAATATTTTTCTTCCCTTTTTTTTTTTCCCCCCCTC
>VXAC01006848.1:160173-229916 GCA_013399225.1 Rhipidura dahli | reverse complement strand
TAAGCCCCCGATAGGCTCCAGTTGCTGTTACAACTGGGATGAACATTTTACAAGCAAAGCTAATTACACCCTCTTTGCTTTCTTCCTTTCTTCACCCCCCACCCCATAAATGTAAAATAACCAGAGGGCAATTGGTAGTAAATTAAATCTTTGCAGTGTCCTGAGAGGAGGTTTCCTTGCTAGCAGGAAGAAGTCTGCCGGGCTTTAGATGTTTTGTTATTTGGGTTTAGCCTTGTTTTTTGGGGGTTTTTTTTGGTACTAGAAAATGGGAAACTCTGTCATACTGCTGTGACACACCTATTAAAGGGACACACAGATCCCAACCTGGTTCTGGATAGAAAAGGAAAACATAATTGAACAAGTGGGATGTTAATTTGTGAGTGTAGTCAGCTGTTGAGAGGAGCCAAGGAGAAGCTCCATGCCAACTGAAGTTACAAATTTCTAGGAACGATGTGGTTTTCTCCTGGTACAATTTATCTACAGGGCAGCAGGTTCCATGAAAGCCCAGACCTCCCAAAATCTCTGCTCAAGGTAGTCCTGGCAGCGTGGCATGGAGCATCCTGGATTTTCCTTGAGACAAGATGGGCTGCAGTTGGTAAGAGGAGAGAGGGAGGGAGGGAGCATGCCTTGCTGCCCTACCCGGGCCTTGGAAACGCACCTGCTCTGCGGGGGCACGGAGCATCTCGGGTGGGGAGCACAGGTGGGTCGTGTCCTGTGACGTGGGATCAGCCCACGCAGCCCTGACCTACTTTGTGCCAGGCAGGAAGGAATAAAGGAGGGTGGCAGCTTGTGCCTGTGCTGGAGGCATCAGGCAGAGCTTCCCTCTGTGCCTCTGCCCAAGCAGCCCAGGTGCTAAAGTCCTGGTCGGTTGGTCCGTTGCACCTCTCTGGAGAAACGTTGGGTTTCCCTTACCCAGCTGGGACTCCCTAAAGGTTGTGCTGATGAGGGTTGTGCTGGAGGCTCCTGGCAGAGCAGCTCGTGAGGGGATGGTGGTCCTTGGAGCACCATGGCTGAGGTGCTCCTGCTGCTGCCTGGGCCTGGAGGCTGCTGAAGGTGAGAGCCTGCTAGAGTCTTGTAAGCCTCAGCTGTTAGAGCTTGGGAGGCCATTCCTCGGGGAATCATCACCTTTTGTGTCTTTGCATTCTTGGTGGTGCTCCAGCAGCCCCTTCCATGGGATCTCTCTTGGTGCTGAGCAGTTTGTGCTGAGACCTGGCAGGGCAGCGTGACAATGGTGCTGCAGTGTCCCATCGTGGTACAGATACAGATTTGTAGCTGGAAATGATCCTAGAAATGCCCCTCCCTCCTTACATAGACATGGAAGATACATTCATGATGGAGAATGATGTTTTATTCAGCAGAGTCTCCTGGCTGGTCTGGAATTAGACACTGCAGTGAGACTTTGCTCAGATACAGAAGCCTTTGGGGATGGCTGGAGGTTGGTTGGTTGATCTCAAGATTACAAATGCAAACTTACTTATGGATGGGGAGTGGACTTGCCCTGAGGCTTTGTGTCTCAGCACTGGTGCTCCACCCTTTGTCAGGTTGACCTTCACCATGAGCTCCATCATCCTCTCTCTGACAGGTGGGACCTGCCAATGTAGATTGTGAGGATTTAAAATAAAAATTCTGGTTGGTATCTGAGAAGATGTGTTCAGCTTGATTTATTTACTGCACATACCTCCTTCCTCATCCAGACCTCTCCTGGCTTGGCTGCCTGGCATGGACCACCCAGACTTTCCTGGGGAGCATCCGTGCAGGTGCAGTGGTGGTGAGGGTAGTGGACTTCTAAAAAAAATTCCAGCTTGTAGGGGTGCTGTGCAGCCTGGGGAGAACCACCAGGTCCAGTGGGCCAGAAGGTGGATGAAGGAGGCAAGGCAACCTCATGGAATATCTCGAGCAATTTTCCTCAGGCTTGTTTTAAACCCTTCAAAGTCAAATCTCAAACTTAGGGGGTTTCTTCTCCCTAATTAAATTAACAGGCCATATGGTGTTTACTGTGAGCGCCTGCAATATGGAAGGAGCTACCTCCTGGATCACTTTCTTTTTTGAAAAGCTGCTGCTTTACCTGATGTCACTGTTCTGAAATGTTCTTTTCAGCAGCAGGCGCAAGGGGTTATTTCTGCCACCTCAGTGCTGTTGGTGTCACCTTCTGATCCCGGGGCTGAGCTGGATCATAGCCCGTTTCTGCAGCTTTCTTTGTTTTTTCTTGGTTTTTGTTAAGCCATTTTGCTGCTTAGTGGGGAGTGTGTATAAGTCAGGTTTTTTCATGCATTTTCACATGCAGGTGATGATTCTTGTTCTTGGAGATGAGGAGAATAGAAAACAACTCAGGGTGGGGTTTTGGGGGGTGCTGGTGTTTTCTTTTAACAACTGGTATTATTTTTTTTTCATTGAGGGTAACATGACCATCTCAGGAATATGTGAAACTGCAAGTTTTGTAGAGTTTTCTTCTTTATTAATGGGCTGGTTTTAAACAACTTACTTTGCATGTGCTGCTTTTATCTTTGCATGCAATCTGGAGGAGGAAGTGAAGACCTTGAGGAAGAAAATCATTGGGTTTTTATAAGATCCTTGCACTTAGCTGAACAGAAAATAGGGTAAGACTCTTTAAACCTGTAGGAGAAGTCAAGGAACAGCAAGTCTCAGATTTTGCTGTTTTGAGCTGCCCTCACTGATTTAGTAGGGTTTTTTGGTGATCATCATGCTCATGTGTGAGTGCCCTTGCTGTGAGCTCATCCTGCATCTCTCCAGTGGTGTAACTTAACCTTTCTCTGCGAGTTTTTCACTTGTTGGCTCACCCTTTCTGTAGGGGCTGGCTGAGCCTTCATCTCCAGCCAGGCTCAGCTTGTTGTGGGGTGTCTGAGCTCCCAGGAACAGATCCATTTGTGGCCACTGAAAACACCCTGCCACATTAGCATATTCCTGCAACGTATGCTCCAAGGGTGTTTCTTTGCAGAGAAGCTTCTCTAAAGATAGCATCGTGAAGTTCTGTGTTGTCAACCAGGGACACTTGATCTAAAAAACAACATTTGATACACAGACAAGGTTTGCAAGTGCCATCTGGATTCTGGGAGATGAGCTAGGTTGTCTCTGTTTTGCATACACTCACCAGGAAAAAAAAAAAAAAAGGGGGGGTGCAGGCGGATGAATTCTTCAGAATCACCTGAGCAGAACTGTTCCAGTCCACATGAATGTCCTCAGTGACATGGGACACCACTGTAAGGCCATACCACTGGGTATCATGTACCCGTGGACCTTCTTAGGGTGCTGGAAATAATTCTGTAGTTTAGCAATATATTATTGAAACCCAGGTGGAATCAACTGAAATTCTCTCACACCAGTAATATTTTAATCTCCTAGCCAGCATACTGCAAGGCAGAACCTGCAAATGATGCAAAGCCCTGCAGAAACAGGCATCTTTTGAGGGAGGTGGGAATGCAGGGAACGCAGATGTCTTTGTCTGGCTTCAGTTCTGCCTGGTGGAAAGGCTGTCCTCAAACCCATGCCAGCGCTGAGAGAAAGCTGAACACCGTGAAAAGCTAAAGTATCCCTGGGTTGAACAGCAAACTCCCTGTCCACATCTTTCCAGGGATATGTAGCTTATAGAATGTATTTTCCTTCAGGGCCTATTTCTTGACTTTCTAGTTATCCTCTCATATGCAAATCTAATTTGCCTAATGGGCTGGTGAGTGTAATTGAAAGGCAGCCTGCACTTACACGATAGTGAAGTCTCACCTGTGCCCAAGCACAGATGGGGCTCTGCCTCACTGCTGCATCATTAGAGGAAATTTATAGGCACTGTGGCACAGGCTTTGCTGTGTCCAGGGGAGGAAAACAGCAGTTTGGAACAAACTCGGGGGGTTGCTGGGTTGTTTTGTGCCCTGGTCTCCCAGTTTTGGCAGTTGAGCTTTTTGGGGTTTTGTCTTTCCCCCGTGCTCCAGTTGATGGGGAGCAGGTTGATGGGGGTTACTGGTAACTATTTGAGGATAGCCCTAAGAATGATGAGTTGCCAAGTCTTGTCTGTGCTGTGTTGCAGTGGGATGGGTTGAAAGCGAGTGCAGCAGCGGCTGAGCCAACCTTCTCACTCCAGTCCCCATGCATCACTGAATCTCCAGAGGTTATCCATGGAAATTCTCCACCTCTGCTGCCCACGAGAGGGAGAAGAAGGAGGCACAGCAGAAACAGTCACTGCTGTGCATCCATCTCTGCTGGGATCATTCCCTGAACAGACCAAGAACTTGTGGATCCCCCATCCCTGGCAGTGTTCGTGTCCCAGTTGGACAGGGCTTGAAGTAACCTGGTCTGGTGGAAGGTGTTCAGGGGCTTGGAACAGGGTGATCTAAAAGTCCCTTCCAACCCAAACCAAGCCATGATTCTAAATAGTGACCTTTGATGGTTCTCCTGTCCATCCCAACCTCTCAGTGCCTGGACTGTGCAGGAGATGCTGGCTCATGGTGCTCCAGCTGTGTAGTGGCCCCTCTACATCATCAGGCCCCTACACCCCTCCAAAACACACCCCTAAACACATTCCTCCTGTGCTTCCAGCTCCGTGGGATGGTGGAAAGTTCCCACATGCTGGTCAGGCTTAGGGCACAGAGGAAGAGCAATTTGTGTAGTGGTGTGAGGAGTGTTTTTAAGAGGCAGAATTGTCATCTTGGCAGGGCTCCTGTGTGTGCCATTGATGGCAGGGACTATTAGCTGGGCAGCACGGAATGCACTTAGCGCCCAAGTGAATGAAGTGAGCTCTCCACAGAGCCAGGGAGCTCTGTGAAGTCATTAGTGAGGCTTGGCTACCTTGGGAATATCAGCAGGGCAGTGAGAAAGGTGTTGGTGTGGGCAGCACTGCCAGCACTGTGCCAGGGCTGCCTGGGAAAGCCCCCCTGGCTGTGGGGCAAGGGACACTGCTGGCCACAGAATCTCAGGGTGGGTCAGATTGGAAGGGACCACAGTGGGGCTTCGCTGCTCCAGCTGGGTCATCCCAGAGCATATGGCACAGGCTTGTGTCCAGACAGGTCTGGAATACCTCCAGTGAGGGAGGTATTTGCCCTCTCTGGGCAGTCTTCTTTGTGTTCAGGTGGAACTTCCTGGGCATTCCTCTTGTCCCCACAGAGCACAGTCTGCTCCCTGCTCTGACCCTTCCCTGCAGACACTGACCCTTCCCTGCAGACACTGACAGAGGGATGGAGTCTCCTCTGGCACTTGTAGGAGGCTGTAAATAACTTCCCAAATCTTTCCCGAGTTCCTCCTTGATTTCTTGGACAACTTGCCCAGTTTTGGATAAAGTCTGGTGGAACTTAAGCCTTGGAGCTGGCTGGCAGTGGTGAGCTCCTGCTCTTCAGCCTCCATCTGGAGAAGGGAGACTCCGTGTTAGACTCTGCTTTGTATTTGGAAATTGTATGACTTCAGGCACCCAAGGGGGATGTTTTTCTGTATCCTTCCTTGATTGCTTCATTTTGGGTTTGTGGTAGAACTTTTTGGTGGTTTGTTTTGTACTGGATTTGGTTTCTGTTTTGTTTTTGCTAAAATGATCATTGTTTTCATCTAAACTGGCCCCTATGAGCTTGGGGACTGCTTCCTTCTCCAGATGGTCAGGATTTGTACCTGGTCTGTGCTTAACAAACGTGTTTGTTGTTAGTTGTTTGGGTGTTTTTTCTAGTTTAATACAGGCTTTTGTAATAGCTTTGGCTGTCCTTGGTATTATTTGTACCTCTCTGTGGTCACATTGGTTGTTATGGATTAAAGGTGGTTTTCTGCCTTGAGATCTCGCTTCATTCAGAAGTGACCTTGCTTTTTTTAAAAAGCTGTTTAATTGCTGTTATTTGCAGTTCTTGGTAGTGGTGCTTGAGCTGCTGCCACTGGTGCTTTGGGTCTGCCTGGTATGCAGAGACTTCTTTATCCCAGTTTGTGTTTTACTCATTTTGAGTATTCTCTACTCACTGGTACCCCTACCCTTAAATCCCAGCACTGCTGTTCATGTTCTCAGCCCTGATCCCTGTGGGCTCAGTGATATTCGTGGTGCTCTAAGAAATCCAGATTTGCTCAGTCCTGGTTGTTTCCTGAGGTCAGTGCTGGTTTTAAGGTTGATTTACAGTGTTGGGGACCAAACCATTGGCAGGGTTTGGAACATGGACAGTGAGAGGGATGTCTTCTTAAATGGTTTTAAAGCTTGACTTAAAACTCCTCCTGTATGTCTTTAGTAATCAGGTTTGAAGCTCCCAAATCTTCAGTTACTGGGTGATTTTAAGGTAGGTTCGAATTTATCCTTTTTTTTTAAACGATTTAATGATTTTCAGGCTCTTCCCCTTTTTCCTTGTGTTGCAGAAACCTCTGAGGTGCTCTGGGCTGTCTCTGCCTTGCTGTAGGGATCCCTGGGGTGTGCCAGGCAGGGCAGTGTGGCAGTGGGCACCTATCCAAGTCGTGGACAGTGCTTGTGTTTGTTGAACCCAGTGGGGCAGGATCACTGTGGAGGTGCAATCCAATCTTGAAGTGCCCAGGGAAAAGGCACAGACAAGGCTGTCTCTCCCGAAGGAGCTGCTGCAGCTGAAGGATTTCTGGATTCTCTGATGACAAAAACCTTGTGCAAACCTTGCTGTCCTCATAACAATCTGTGGGAGCTTTTGTGCAGACCATTCACATCCCTGTAGGAACTTGTCCTGCATGTGGCCAGCCTTATTCCCAGCAGCTAACTGGGAGCAGAGGCACAAGGGCAAGCAGGATCTGAAGGGCCAGGAGCTGTGGGATTGGGATCTGAGCTCACCTGGCACTGTGATAAGGGGTGTCACACCATCCCTCAGCTGCTTCGGGTTAAAAATGCACCAGGAGGTGCAGTGGCCTCTGCTCGATGGGATGCTTTTCCCAGAGGAAACTCCCAAAGTGATTGTCCTTGGAGACTCAGGGTTTCATCCTGCAGTGAGCAGAGCTGGTGGGAAGCCTTCAGTAAAGGGGCTCACTGTGCTGACCCAGAAACAGCATCCTTCTCTTCACCTCCTAAATTTCTTATGGAATTGGCTAGAAAATGCCCTCCTTTTCCACAATTTTTCCTACTGAAACTGCGAGCTGGGATGTAAACCACCAGGCAGTAAAAAAGGAGGGTGACCATCACTTTTGGGATGAGCCAGACTCTCAGTGCAGAAGCTGCAGGATTCCCCTGGGAAGGGGGTTCTCCTGGGGAAGCCACAGGAATGCCAGAGCTGCAGTGCCCACCTGGATTTCCTGGAGCTGCTCAGCAGGGAGAAGGGCAGTGCTGCAGAGTGGGAGCCGTGACCTCGCTGGGTGTGCTGCACTGGCGGCCGTCAGCTCCTGCTGCCATCTGCTCTGTGCACATTGCCCTTTCCTCAGCTCTTCTGGTAAAGCTGGACAGTGAGGAGCCTCAGGGTCCTAAATGGAGTTGGTAGAGTGGTGGTGGGATGAATTTGTGGCTTAAATCTTTTCTGATGGATTTTTAAGCCGCAAACGCTGCTCGGACTCCTCTAATTGCAGCATCCATGTGAGGGGCTCTTGTGCAAGAGAAGCTGCAGAGCAGCCAGAACCCTCTGGGAATCCTCCCCTTGGGTGAGACAACCCTGTAACCTCCCTGAAGCTCCTCCAGAGCCCAGCAAGGGCTGCAGTGGTGGTGGCCCCGTGCTGGATCCTCCATGGGGAGCTGTGGATTCCCTGTGCGGTTCCTTGGGTCATTCCTAGGAGCCTGCTCCCACAGCTCTGCTTTTCCCAAGCCTGTTTAAATCAGTGGATGCATTCCTATTGACTGTTGGGAGCTGCAGAGAGCCCCTCAGAGCTAATTAGTAATTAGAGGATGCCAATTAACCACGGTTCCCCAGGCTCTGCTGCTTTGCTGGTACTGCTGGGTCAGAGAAGGAGGGAACAAAATGGAGCCCAGTGCAAATGCGTTTCATCTGGAGAGCAGAAGGGTGGAGCTGCTTGTTAAATGGCCAGCAATCCAAGTTTTAAAAGGATTTATAAGGGCTAGATAAAATCATGTCCTAAAGGCTGTCTTGAAGCCTCTGTTAAGGTGGAAAATGCTTTTTAAACTTAGAGCTTGTTTCACTGTGTTTCCCTTCTTTTGGACCTCCCAGAATTTTACAGGTACAAAAGTTCCAGCTTTATTTACTCTGTGGTGTTTGGCCTAAGCAGAATGAAAACCAGATTTGCACTCACAAAGTCACAGTGCTCAGCTATTCTTCTATAGAACCTGTGGATTATGTGCCTGCCCACCTTCGGAAATATGGTCCCTAAACTGTGGCAGAGTTTAAGGAATGCTCCTGAGGGAAACAGGGTTTTGCTGCCATTGCCAGGGGAGACTTGGTCATTCAACAATGAGTTTCCCACTTGTTGGATCACTTCTTACTCTCTGGTGTAAACCTGGTGTTCACTGGACCCCAGAGGGGCAAATCCATGGCCTTGATGCTTTGGGCAGGGAGCAATTTCAGACCTTTTGGGGATGGAACCCCTTAAAGCCAACTCTTAAAATTACTTTTTCTGTCTAAAAAGTAGCCGAGATGGTAAAAGTTTATTTGTTTTTCAATATAAGCATGATTAACGCAAGTCTTGCCTTCACTCTACACAGCATTTACAGCAAGTAAAACTCAAGCTCTCTTTTGCCCTGACATCCCATTTCCCTGCACGTAGAAGCCCCGCAAAATAATCATTAAATTAAAAAAACCCCAATAATAATCTTTGCTAGCAGGCTGTTGCTCCAAGCCTTTCTCCATGGTATCCCTGCCGTACGTGTTGTGTCTGGGCTCCACCAGCCTCGGGAGCCGTTCATCTTCCTGGTGTTTTCTTCCCTGTGGCAAATGAGACACAGATGTTCCCATCTGGAAACTTTGCTCCCGCCACTGTTGTTTCACTCTGAGTTGGAGGCTGTGGAGAGCACTGCAGCAGGCTGAGACTTTTTAAGAACTTGATTTTTTGCTGTGGTTGTGGTAATTGCCTGTTTGATATCTGTAACTGCTTTCATTTTTCATTCCGAGTGCTTTAGCCCAAGGAGTAAATAGTGCGGGGGAGGAAATATTTCTTAATATTGTTATAGGAGTGGGTGAATAAAAAAAATATAGTCTTGATTCTGTAATGTTAAATGGAATGATGAATTAATGAAAAATTACCAAAATACTTAGCAGTAACTAAGCAAATGAATTGGAGAGCAGCTCTGGCTTTGCTGAACGAGTGCCTTGTCCCAGGTTATAAAGCAGCCAATAGGACGGTTTGGGGAGGCTGGATCACTCCCCTCAATCCCCAAAGTGCTTCCTGTCCTAAAACTGCAATGCAGGCTGTGGTTTCCAGGAATATACACTCCTGGGCTGTATTCCAGGAGTATATCCCTCCCTCCAGGGTGGCTGTCTCTGTTGGGGGCAGAGCAATCAGCTGGTGAGGATGAGGAGGATTCTGTGCCCTGGTGCACCATGGGCTCCCTGGCAGAGCTCACAGCATCCCTTTGAGACAGTGATGAGCAAAAGCTGCTGCCAGGGACATCAAGGGATGGACTTGGGTCAAGGGATGCTGGTGGGGTGGGAAGGGAATGGCTGTGGTGTGGTGGTTAGAGCAGCAACAGCTCCTGGGTGGAAATGGCTGTCAGGGCATCTTTCATGCTCTGAGTAACTATTCCCTGCCTCCTTCATGGAAAAGAGAGCAGGAGAGTGGGGATTACCAGAACAGAGTGGTTTGTGTTCTTGTAGAAGCAAGATGGCCAGAATTTGGGGGCTTGGTGTAAACAGCTCTGGGGAGTGTTGGATGTGATAGTTTGTGGGGTGAGTCCTGCATCCCTGGCTTTGGTCCTGGCCTGAGTCTGCAGCCCCAGAGGAAAGCAGAGCTCAGGAGGCAGCAATGCCATGCAGGCAGGTTTGTGCTGGTGGGTCTGACACGGTCATGGCACAGGCAGAGCTGGAACTGCAGCAGCCTTGTCTGGGTGGGAACTGCTCCGAAATCCAACCTGTGCTACCGCTGAGTTCGTAGAGCCAGGCACATTAATAGGATTTTATAAAAATCACTGAAGGGCAAGACGGATAAAGATCTGCAGTCTGCCTTCAGGAATAAATTATTAATCTTATTTCCCTTATTAGCTGCTTTCTGGACTGCTTGCGAACGATAACATACTTTGCTCTTTCAAGTTCTTCTATCTGAGTTTCACATTGAATTGAGATTTAAAGTGAAACAGCTGTGTGTGGGAGAGGACTAGATGGCAATGGAGATACACGCGTTTATTTTTGATTTATAAAATGCCTATCCCAGGCTCAGCAGCTCCCTCCTGTGTGATGCAAGGCTCTCCTGCGAGGTGCCGAGCCCTCTCCACTCCCACAGCATCTTGCAGCTCAGGAGCCGGCATGTGCCGTAAACCTGAGCTAAATGGGGTAAAAATAGGCTGATCATGTGGAGTGGAGGAAGTATCTGTGCAGTGCCATGAGTTACCCACTGCCACAGATGCTGTAGTACCATCTTGGCCAGCTCTGTGCCAAGGAGGGAGGAGGATGGAGAAGGACCTCGTGTGACCAGCCCTTGCTGGTGACCTGGTCATGCCACACACTCGTACCCCCCAGTTCCGGTTCTGAATCACCTTTTGTTGACTCAAGCAAAGGAAGACCTATAGAAACCACCCCACATGCAAATAAATGTCAATATTTGTATGGAGAAGTCATCTTGACTACAAACCTCCCAACATCTCCAAACTGGGACAGACCTAACCATCCTTTTTCTCCTGAAAGCTGCTGTATTGGCTGCCTCATTCCTGATGCTTATCTTCAGTCTTCCCCCTCCATCGCTTTCTGATGCAGCAATGCTGCAAAAGGATGAAATATTACTTTTCCCTTGACGATGTGCTTTGAGTTTGAGCTTGGGGGAAGCTGTCTGGAAGCAGGTGAGGGAGGGAACTGCGGTGGAGAAGCAGTAAATGGCATCTTCTGGAAGCCTCAGTAATGATGCTCTTGCTTTGCATGTAGATCGCCTCTCATCTGCATGCCTTGGAGAGCTGCAAAGGTGCTCTACAGATGGCTTAGAGCCATCAAGGGGAGGGAAAGGCAACCTTGGAGCAGAGGAAAGATGTTAATAAAATTTAAATGTAATTCTTCCCATTTCTCAGTTCCTAAATGTGAAAAATATTAGCTTGGTGGAGACTGAAAACAGATGGTGAGCAGTTGGAGCAGATAAGCATGTTATTCAAAATAAACATTCGCCAAAGCTGGGGAGGTGGCGAACCATATTTCATTTCACCCTATTTACATTATCAGGTCAGGTTACACTGATGCTGCCTCTCGTCTGCATTCAGACGATCAACAGGGACCCTGTGACGAGCCAACTGCAGCGCGTCCTCCTCGCTGGGGATGGCGGGGCTGGCAGGGCTGGGCTTGGGCATTTCCCTGGCCTGTCCTCTAGGGTGATCCATTGAGCTGCTGGGAGATTTATGGGATAGTTTGGATCAGAAGGGGCTGTTAAAAGAACGTCTGTCCCTCCTTCGTTTCCCTGCTTCCAATGGCTTCTCTGCCCATTTAGCCAAGTTCGGCATTGCTTTATCTTAAACCAGGAACTCTGATCCATGTGAACTGTGGGGAAAGAAGTTCCAAGGACTGTTTGTAGGAACGGGTCATTTTGCTGACTTGTAGGTGATCTGTAGTTCATGACTCTATTCTGAGTGCTCACCTGAGGTGTCAGGGCCAGTGGAAAGAGAGATGTGGCTGATCCCCCTTGCTTTGGGAGATGTTTTGGGATAGCTGGATCACCTTTGGGGTGTCTGTTTGTCCACTGGCAACAAGCTCAGACATGGCTCGTGGGAGACCAAAGAATCTTCCCTGCTGGACCTAACCTTGGCTGCTGTTACTGAGACAGTTCTCCAGTCCCTTGCTCTCAAGAGGCAAGTATGAATTTGGGGCTCTTAAGTTTTTGAGGTGAGGAGAGGCTTTTTAGGTTATTAGTATGTTCTGCCTCTTCTAGATGGAAGTTGAAAATATCTGCTTTGATAAAGCCTCTTCTTTCTGTCTGAAACTATTACATGCTTTCCCTCCTGAGACCGAACCACTGGGCAAACCCTTGTACACAGCCTTTTGCCCAAAAGTATCTTTGTTAATTTACAGGTTTGCACTGTAACCACTTGCTGGTCAAAGCTTTGCTGACAAGGTCTGATTTTGAGCCTGTTCTCTGTCCTGCAGGCTGCCAAAGGGCAAAGCAAACCCTTACCTGGGCATAGCTGCTGCTGTTGCAGGGTTGTCTCATGTTTCATGTGATTTTTCTCTTATTTCTTCCAAGATATTTCATGGTTTGACTTCTACAGAAAGCTGGAGAGCTCGAGTCTGGCACATGGGTTAGTGAGATGCAGTTCTGACTCTTTGCAGCTTATTTACAAATGAGAGCTCCAAAGTCACTCCCAGGGCAGGCAGGTTCATCCTTCCTCCATTACTCTCATGCTAGGGAATCGAGGGGATGCTACCTGTGCATCAGGAATGGCTTGAAGATACCCACGTTCCTGCTGTAGGAGCCCTCCAAAAACCCAGCCACAGGCTTGAAATCCATGTCCCGTGAGGGAGGAGGAAAAGCTGTGCTGTCTCGAGCTGATAGCAGGGTTTAAACCTGCACATAGCCCATGTGCTCACTCAGGGATTGTGCCCATGCAGACACTGCAGTGTAAATCCATATAAAGCATCCACGTTTTCTGCACTGTAGCAGTGGCTCTTCCTCTCCTCTCTTGGTCTCAGCAAACCCATGGCTCTGCTACAGAATCTAGATTGAGGCTTTCTCTTGAGCACAGTGGAGCACCTCCTGATACTGCCTTGAACTATATTTTGAACTTTGGGCAGAGGACGAGGAAGAGACCGTTTGTGTCTGTCTGCCTTGCTGTCATTTTTCTCCAGTTCCTTATCTTGCTTTTTTTGGGGGAAGGTAACATCCCGTTCTCCTCATGCACTGTTTTTACTTCTTTTTTATCACTTAGTTTACTTTCTAATTGCCAAAGGAATTTAAGGATTAATTTAAATTCCAGTGTACTTGAGATACTCCCTCACTTGTTGCTGTTTTGTTTTTTCTTGTGCCGTTTCCCTTTTCTCAAGCCCACAGGCATGAAGAGATTGACAAAGCAGCTTCCTTATACACTTTATAGTGCAAGTAAATGCTGGCTGTTCATCAGAGGTTACCTGTCACAGCAACACTCTCTTTGTACTAAACACCATAGGTGGAAGGCTTCTTTAAAGAAAATAAATAGGATGAAATCTGTCTTGAGTAGGTGTTGAAACTGCCCCTCTGAAATGTGCTGTGGTGCTGGAGAGCTGGGAATGTGGGAGTGGGACTTCTCTGAGGCTCAGTCGAGACCCCAGATTTTCTCTTGCCATCTTGTCCTGTTGTCTCACTTGGCTCTTTCTCCTCTCCAGAAAGGAAAGTCATCAGCTGCACTTAATCCTGACATATGTTCCTTTTTAATTTGTTACGCCAGGATGGGAACTGGAGCAGCGAAGGAAATCTGGTGCACACCCGACAGCCAGAGTGGAGGCAAGATGAACCCAGGGCCTCGCAGCATGTCAGGGAGGGAGGGAGGGAGGGCTCCAGGTGTACTCCCAGCTCTGGGGCTTTCTAGTCTCTTGCACACCTGGGCTCCTTAAGTCGGCCACATGAATATATAGGGCAGCAGCACAGCCTGGTATGTGTGTGCAGCTGCCCGTGCCCAGCCGGCAGCTCTGAGATCTGTAACTCAGCGCTGTGAAATCTGTGCTGCACAGCCCGCCACTGCTGGGAGGAGGTGGAATTCTTGCATGTAGCCAAGACATAAACAGCATCTCATTGGGTTTTGTTCTCTCTGAGCCGTCTTCCCATATGAAATTCCAGTGTGTCTGAAGCCAGGAAGGCAGCTCTCCCACCCAGGTGTCCACGTTGCTGCTGCCTCTTTCCCTGGTTACCCTGAGCAGGTCCTGGTGCAAAGCTGAGCACGTGTCACTGCAAAGTCAGGACATTTGGCAGCTTGGCAGCCAAAGTGTTGTGCCATAAACATGTCTGGCCTGCTCCTGCAGTCACTGCTTGAGAAGTAGCAACAGCATTTGGGTTTCTAATCCAGGTAAAGCTTGGAAGGAGGAGTTTTTGAATGAAAGCAGTGCAGTGTTTCCAGCTTGGGCAGGTGTCTTGCTCTGGTACTTGCAGCATTCAGATATTGACCACAATATTCTTGTTAGAGTATCATCCAAAATCTGGGATGGCATTTGACTCTTCAGGTGAGTGATACAGCTGAGTGACTTGCACACATTTTGAGGAGCATCTCTGCATCCTCCCTGTGCATCTGGAGGCAGCGCTGAAAAGTTGCTCTTGGTGAGCCAGTAAATATTTCCAAATGGTGGAAGTGAAAGAATGATACCAGGAAGGCAGCCCTTCTCCAGGGAGCAGCTCACTTGCTCAGTTTTAACCCCAGGTCAACTCGAGGCTGACTCAAGCCCTTGGTCTCAGCCTGGTTTGCTCACATGATTCTCATTAAATGGATGTGCTTAGGCTAAAAATTAAGAGCTTCAGAAAGATGGTTTTTATCTGCATTTATAGATGCCCCAGGTCATTAGCAGGAAGCTTTTAAATTTAACAATCCTGTTTGCTTCTAGTCTGTTGGAGTGGGCTTGGAAAAGAAGGTGTTGGCTTCTTGTGGGCTTCAGTCTTGGTGTCTCACACAGTAGCTGGTTTTATTTTGGGGTTATAAATTCCATGTGAAATTTATCTCCCTCCGTGTAAATTAACCAAATTAGTTCTGCTTTCTTAATGTGCCCTAGGAACATTTTAGGGAGGAATTGGAGAAAACTCAAGGATTTTGTGCTCTCCAGAGTATGGCAATGTCAGGTTGGCCACGTACACCTGGAAAAGGGGGTTTCGTGGGAAGAGGGAGAAGAAGAGGAGGCAGGTGGTGCCCAGTGGGTGCCTGGATGGCCATTGGGCAGCTGACACCAAGTCCACTGTGCTAGAGAGGCACAATTAGTGCTGTTTTGATAGAAAAATTGGGGTCATTTAGCAATGTTTCCCTTCCATGCCTGGGTGAGGGAACCCAGACTTTCTGTGGTAGAAATACCCCTAACTTTGTGCACAAAATCAGCTTTCTTTGGAGAGGAGAGAAAATCAGGGGGTTTTCCCTGCTCTTGCTGATAAGCTCACCTGCTGGAATAGGTGCCTATGTGTATAAATGATGTCATATTCCTACCTCAATGCATGGTTATTCCTCTGAATATCATATTCATGAATGGGAATGACAGGGAGAGTCTGCACATGAGGGTTCAATTGTATGGAAGTTGGACCACATGCCTAGAAGTTTGCAATGTGGGATTAATGTAGTTATTATATATTAAAACTAATAGTAGTTTCACATGGTTTCAGTATCTCCCCACTTCGTGAAAGCAAAGCCTGGAACCTTTTCCTTTTCTTGAAAGCAGGCTTAGATAAATGAAGACACAAATGTTCTGGGACGTGGGTTTTGTAGCGATTCCAACCCAAGTTATTCCACCTGCACTGACAGGGCAGGAAAACGCGGATTTTCAGTGTGTATCATCCATGCTTCCCCTTCCTGCAAACAGCAGAAAGAAATGCTGGGAATAACGAAGTTCATTTGTTACCTCGCTGGCATTCCCTGTGACTTGCCATAAGGAAAATAAATGAGGCAGCTCAGTGGCAGAGCAGGTGCTGGGGCTGACAGAGCAGATCCCAGGCAGCAACATGAGGGCTCAGGTGCCAGTTTGTGTCTTCTCTGCTCTTGAAAGCAGCGTTTTTGTTGTTGGGAGTCGAGAAGGAGCAGGTTTGTGCTGTATTTCAGTGCAGAACTTTGCCACCTATTCAGTGCTCTATGGGAATGCAGCATTTAATCGCTTTGCCCTGGCTCAAAAGCTGAGTTTCTTGCAGCTGACAGGTACTGGTAAGAGCTGTGGATAACAAATTAGATGGTAATTGTCCCAAGCCCAGCTTGCATCACTGGACAGAGGTGCAAGTTGAGTTGAGCTCCCTCACAGCCCAAGCTGGAGTGCAGCTGGACATGCTGAGGACCTGGCCACATTCCTGGGTGGGACAAACTGCTCACATCTCCTTAGTGAGTTAACTGAGCGAGGGGAGGGGCAGCTTGAAGAGCAGGGATTGGGGACCCTCATCTCAGAGGCGTGATTTGTTTGGGGTCATGGACACTGGAGACGCTGGCAGTGCAATACAGAGCACCCCTGGAATGGGATTGGCTCCCATGGGAGCTGTGCTTTGGAGATGCAATGCTGAGTTGTCTGCATTTTAAAAACCAAAATTACCCCAAAACACCTCACTCAAAAAAAAAAAAAAGTGTCCCCCCTATTACATTACCATGTTTCCTCCTTTTTGTCTGGTGAAGCTGATCCCAGCCACTGGAGCTGGCAGTGTGGTCACACTTCCCCTGAGCTGGGACATGCCTCAGAGGCTGGAAAGGAAGCTGCAGTTTGAGCTGGTGATGGATTAGACAGTAGAGACTGCACACAGGAGAGGGGCTGTGAATAGCTGATATCAGCTTATCTCTCCAACTCCAGGCCCACCATTCCAGTCACTTCAGGCACAGCACAAATCCAGGTTCTCTGTTGCATGGCTTCCAGAGGTTGTGATTCCTCTGGAAAGGCTCAGTGAGGTGTGTGTGGGCATGTCTGGGGAGTATCAGAGATCTGAAATGGGGACAAAGCAGTACTTTGAACAGAAATACTTTGAACAGCATCTTTGGGCGCGAGGGGTAAGGAGATGGAGTCAGAAGGCTGGGGTGGTGAGCACAGACACCACGAGAGTGACCCCGGGTGCCTGTTCCCAGCTCGGGGCCGTGCAGAGCGGTGTGGGAGCCTTGCGTGACTTCCCCCAGCTCTTATCTTCACCCCTGCAACTGTTCCTGGCGTGCTGGGCGGGGAAATGCGTGCCAGTGACTCTCACTAAGCCTTGCCACCTTCTCTCGGTACAGTTGCTGGTGAGAAGAGGGTGCCAGTGATGCCCGGATCGCCCGTGGAAGTGAAGATACAGTCCAGGTCCTCTCCTCCCAACATGCCGCCGCTGCCCCCCGTCAACCCCGGCGGCCCCCGGCCCGTGTCCTTCACTCCGACTGCACGTAAGCCCCCAGTAATGCTGCTTTTCCTGGGACCAGCTCTAGCCAGGAGAGAAGGCTCCTCTCAGAGAACTCACCAGGGATGTCTCAGCCAGGGCACGGCGGGTGATGCTGCCTAGCTGGGAGGGAGGGGGGACCGGGGCTTCCCTGCAGTTCTGTAATGCATGCAGGACATAAAACAGGCTGTGTAATCCCCCTTTGCCCACCTGCCTGCTCCTGCCTTGCTCCTGGTGCTGCCTTGAGTCCTTCTCTTTGCAGGTGCAGCCTTGATTTCCACCATAAACTCCTTAAGAAATTGAATCTTTTATCAGGCTAGCTTCAAGCAAGCCAAGAGCTGGGCTTCCCGCTCTATCTTGTGGAGGAGTTAATTCCCACTCTGCTGTATCTCACTTTGCAGACAGCATTCCTGCAGCTGAGATTAGAAAGTTTTTCTTTTTTTTTTTTTTTAATTTCCCAGCCTTGAAAATTCCTTGCTGTCCATCCAGATTCTCTTTTCTCCAGCTTCTCTTTATAATCTTTCCTATTAAGCCTCAGTCAGTCTTGATCCTGCCCAGCTGTAGCACAGCCTTGCACCCACTTCTAGCTGAGCATTGCTCAGAGGTGACTCCATGGATGGAAAGGACCTTGAGCCCTTTCTTAAAACCTAGAAAGGGTCTTTTTTTTTTTTTCTTTAGCCAATATTTAACCTATTTAATGTCTTTTTTAAAGCATTGTTCCGGAGCAAAGCTGCTTTACTTTGTTGGGCATGGAGTTACCCACACATGGCACATAGATATTTTCCATGCTCTCCTCACCTCTTTTCCCTGCACAGAGTGTTCCCTAGCTGGTTCTGTGCTGCTGTGCTGTTCATGGTGGTGTCTGGGCTATCTCAGAGTTCCATGCTGGCAGTGGGATTCGGAGATTTCCAGCTCCTGGAGGACTCACTCTGATGTGCTGTGTGGTGCTGGCAGCAGCACTAATCACCAGGTTATCCCGCCAGACACATTGTCCCCATCTTTATGTGCTCAGGCGTTTTTAATGGCTCTCCTTTTGCTCAGGCAGAAAAAGACCATTAGCAAAGTGACAGAAATTAATTTTTCCAATGAGGATGCTTGGCATGCTGTTAAGGGCCAAGAAGCCTGAATCTGCTGATTGCAGATGACTTAATTGCCTCTTTCCAAGATAGATGAGAGATGCGACCTGTGGTGAAGTTGGTTCTTTCTTTTTCCTGAGTTGCACCAGAGGGTCTTGGTCACTCGGTGGGTGTGGGACCTGCCCTGGCAAAGCCCGTGGCTTGGGCAGGTGAGCTGGAGCAGTTGGAACGAAGCCATGCCTGCCTGTGGATCACTAACACAGGGTTGGAGAAGCAGCAAAACCTTTGACTATGTAGGACCTAAGGCAGAATTTAAGAGCGGCCTTAGATGATGATTTTGTTCCCAGGAATTTTATCATCCTGCTGCCCCCACACCAGCAATCCCACTGATCCTGGTACACTGCCTCAGTTGCTCCAGTGCTGTGCTCTCACCTGGAAGCCGAGGTGCCAGGAGGGCTGTGGGGTCTGTGGTGGAGCAGATGATGGTGATGTGCAGGATCAGATAACTGCCAGCTGCCCTGCGGTGATGCCGTTGGCAGAGGGTCAGGAGGGGCGAGCCCAAAAGCACAGAGCGCGGTTATGGGGCCCCTGCCCAACCCCGCTCCGCTCCTGTGGCATCCCCTGTCCACCAACATCCTCTGCCCCCTCCTTGGCAGCCTCTCCCAAGCGTCCCCCTCAGCCCCAGGGGTGTCTCACAGTCCCTCTTTGTCCTGAGGTATAAATAGAGCCCGTTGCTCTCCCAGGCTTTCATCTGAAAGAATAAGAGGAAGTGAAATAGAGAAGGGGGAAAGCACCTCAGTTGTGGCCACCAGAGAGCACGGAGCTGCACAGCCTTTGCTGTTGGAGAGGAGCTTCTCTTAGCAGCTTTGCCCCTCTTTATAACCCTTTTGTAGTGAAATAAATGCCTTTATGAGTAATTGCCTTTCACACAGCTCTGGTGTGCTGTACCTGTGGGTACATCCTGATGTCCCTGCTGCTTTGCTGCTTTGGAATTGGGATCAGGAGTTTTTCAGGTTGCTTTGCTCCATAACAAAAGGCATGAGCTCACGTTGTCTTTGCACCTCCTCATATCAGTGCTGGTCTTCATCTTCATCTCATCTTCTGTCTGTCTGTGAGGGCTTCCACCTCTTGGTTAGCAGGAGCCACTTTTGATGGTCTCTGTAGCCTTATCTTTCCTTGCATCTTAACTGACTCTGGTTAAGTTTCCCTCCTGTGCTCACCACGAAGGTCCAGGTGTGTGGAGCCTTTCCAGCCTCCGACCCTGGCATGCCCCAAAGTGGTTTAACTGTTCATGTACCTCCTGTCTTCTCTGAAAAACCCCACACTGGGTTCATCAGGATTTGGCATGATCCTCGTGAAGCTGCAGCAGAAATTTTGGCATCTTTTTTCGCAAGTTTCTACTCCTCCCACAGGCAAGGGGCAGCTCTGCCAGGTGGTTTCAGGGCTCCCCTGAACACCATCATTTCAAATGGTTTTTATACCTTGTGGCCCCCTTGTCAGCACTTTAAACCATAAGGGATTCAGGGCTGGGTTTTTAAGGATAAACCCAGTGGATCAGCTCTGACTCTGTTTCCAGTTACGTGCTTTGCACTCTGAAATTCTGGGTTTATACCGAGCTGGGGCCCCAGTGCACAGCTGCACATCAGACAGGGCTCAGCGTTGTGCAACCACAGCGTGGGGATGTCAACAATTTATCCTAATCCCTTGCCGAGTTCCCGAACTTCCAGCCCTTCAGTCTGTTTCGACATGCTCACTACTGACAGGAGGCAGAGCTGCAGATGGGACCAGGTCAGAAACAACAACTGTGTTTGCAAAACTCCCTGTGAATCCCCAGGGAGGGATGGCAGGTACAGGGCAGGATCTGTCAGCCCTCCTTGGGCAAGGTGGAGCCCCCTGAGCTGCCCCTCAGCAGCAGCAGCAGCAGCCTGCTGGCTGGAGGATGGATCCACTTAAGCACCAGACCACAGGGATGTGCCCGTCTGGTGCTCAGCATCTCTTCTGTCTCCCCTTTGCAGTGCCCAACGGGATAAACCATTCCCCCCCGACGCTCAATGGGGCCCCATCCCCACCCCAGAGGTTCAGCAACGGCCCTTCCTCGTCCTCCTCCTCCTCACTGACCAACCAGCAGCTCCCAGCCACGTGTGGAGCCCGGCAGCTCAGCAAGCTGAAGCGCTTCCTCACCACCCTGCAGCAGTTTGGGAATGACATCTCACCGGAGATCGGGGAGAAGGTCCGGACCCTCGTCCTGGCACTGGTGGTGAGTCCAGCATCAGCCCAGGCTGCCTGGCTTTTCCCAGGTCCTCACACTCAGTGTTGTCTGTGTCTTTGTGAGCAGAGCTTGTGGCTGAGCGAGGCTCTGTTATGTTTATGCTTCCTGGGAAACTCAGTGATTTCTTTTTTCTTGCCTTTGCTGTGTTTCAAAAAGCTGTTGGTCCAGTGGCTTAGGCTCGAGCTTGTGTGCAGCTAAACTTAAAGAAACCTGAAAGGAACTGGACAAAACTCTTCTGTAAATCATAGAATCATAGAATGGTTTGATTTGGAAGGAACCTTGAAGATCATCTCATTTCTTAACCCCTGCCGTGAGAACACCCTTCAAACCCAAATGAATGGGTCTTGCTGCAGAATTGTATCCAGTGTTTGCAGTTATACAGAATAACTGGGAGAAATTAAGTTCAGTGCATGAGACATGACACTCCGTATACTTTACAAAGGCATGGAGTGACAGGACAAGAGGGATTGGCTTTAAACTGAATAAGAGGAGGTTCAGATTGCATTTTAGGAACAAATTCTTCCCTGTGAGGGTGGGGAGGCCCTGGCACAGGATGCATAGAGAAGCTGTGGCTGCCCCTGCATCCCTGGAAGTGTCCAAGGCCAGGTTGGACAGGGCTTTGAGCAGCCTGGGATGGTGGAAAGGTGTCCCTGCCCATGGCAGGGGTGGCATGAGATGCTCTTTAAGGATGCTTCCAACCCAAACCATTGTGTGACTTTGGACTAAGGCCCTGGAGCCCTGGCCAACTGTGGTCCCATGGGGCACCCAGTGGGGCTCCTGCACTGATCTCTGCTTTTTGGCACATTTCTTCTGAGGCTCAGCAGGCACTGAAGGGAGCTAGACTGCAGCAGCCTGGAGCATTTCTGCTTCCAAGGTTGGCAGCAAAGCTGAGTCTGTCCATGTCCTCAGGGTCCAAGCACTGGATGCAAAATGCTGCTGCTATATTTCTGTAGTGTATTTAATTCCATGGATGTAGGGTAGTACCTTAGCTTATCCCTTTGGGGAGGGAATGAGAAGTTGTCCAGGTCCCTCTGGCTGTTGTTCTCAGCCCAGATTGTGTTAATTGCTGCAGGGGTGACTCTTGTACGTGCAGGTTATCAAATGCTGCCTGTGTTGGGATTCCCCAGCCTGAGCAGCCCTTGGGCATGCAGGGCTGGACCAGGAGAGGACCACGGTGAGCAGAAGGTTGATGAGACTCCATGGACAGGTTAGTTGAGGAGAACTGAAATGGAGGAAGGAGAAGAGGGTGTGCAGTTCTGAGCAGCTGGGATTGAAGTCTGACTCTCCACAGCCTGCCCCAGCATGCAGTAGATGCCAGCTGGGTCCTGCTGCCCTGGAGTCAGCCTCTGCCTCCCACCCTGAAGCTGGGAGGGTGCTGGGCCAGGCAGTTCCCACCCCTCTCCTAGTGCAGCATTCCTACCCTGCTGGCCTGAGCCTTGCTGGCTGCATTCAGCAGGATCCAATGCAAACACTGTCAGTCCTGGAGTGGCAGATGCTGTCTCCCTCCCAGTTCTGTTCGTTTGGAGCCATTTCCCACATGTCTAAAAATAAGAACAAATTGCCATTCCATTTCTTAATTTCTTTTTTCAGAACTCAACAGTGACAATCGAGGAATTCCACTGCAAGCTGCAAGAGGCGACCAACTTCCCCCTGCGGCCATTTGTGATCCCCTTCCTGAAGGTGACAGGGAGCTGCTGGGGCTTGCTGATGCTCTGTGTGCCTGCCTGTGCCTCTTGGCAGTGTGACATTGCTGGGAAAGCTATCCTTGCAAGCACCACAGCAATTCTGGAGTCCAGGACAGACTGCAGAGAGCATGGTGGTGGCCGTGTGGGACTGGCTGACGTTGTGCCGTGTGCCACATATGTCTGCTTGTGTGCTGGAGATAAAGGAGGCAAACCAAGCTCCATGTGGCAGCTTCTGAGCCTATAATCTTATTTGCAAATGTTCAGATCTAGAATGTTTGAAGTGCTGGCACACAGAGTCTGTCTGGGATGGTTAAATCACAGAATTGCAGAATGGTTTGGGTTGGAAGGGACCTTAAAGCTCATCTCATTCCAACCCCATGCCGTGGGCAGGGACACCTTCCACTAGACCAGGTTGCTCCATGCCCCTTCCAAACTGGCCTTGAGCACTTCCAGGGATGGGGATTCCACAATTTCTCTGGGTAACTAGATGCTGGAAGCACGCAGTGCTTCCTGTAACACTTGGATTTTGGGTCCACCAACATCAGGCTCCTGGGAAAATACAGGTAAATCTGACAGTGTAGACACCAGGAGCTGGAGGATCCTGAGTGGGGGTCATGGGCCACAGGTGTTACTGCTCTGGGGTATTAATGAAGACCAAACCTTTTGGAACAGCTGGAAACCCCTGCCCTGCTGTAATCCAGCCCTGTGCTTGTTTTCCAGGCCAACCTCCCACTGCTGCAGCGGGAGCTGCTGCACTGTGCCCGCGCTGCCAAGCAAACGCCCTCCCAGTACCTGGCACAGCACGAGCACATCCTGCTCAACACCAACACCACGTCTCCTGCTGACTCCTCTGAGCTGCTCATCGAGGTCAATGGCAATGGCAAGAGGCACAGTCCAGACAGGTGAAAAACAGCTTTTGCCACTCTGCTCAGTTGTTGAAGTCATGACTTTTGTTTTATCTTTGCTGCTGACAAAGCTTTAAGCAGCACCCCAGATCTTATCGCTCCCAACAACTGTTCTAAGACTCCAGTGACTGCTCCTACAGCACTGTGATTGAGGTTGGGTTCCTCTTTCAGGCAGATTCTCTCCCAGTTGGATTTCTGGGTAGCACTGAAAAGCCTGAGCCAGAGTGCTGAGCAGTTTCCCACCTCCAAGGCAGTGAACGGAGGCATTGGCAGGGCTGGGAAGGATGCGCTTCTTTTTCACCACATTTTATTCCAAGATAAAAGTTGTTATGCAATTATGTGGAGCATGCCTCAAATTTATAAAAACTGTGAAATTTTAATTTGGTCATGCTCAGAGAGATGAATCACAACACTCAGGCATCCTGAACCCTTTTCTTTGACGGGGTCACTTTGCGTGTCGCCTCACAAATTGAGCACATTTGTTTGAGATCTCTGCATTTACCCCCTGGTAAAATCATTGCTGCCCAAACCCTGCTGATTCCAAATCTGCATCTTTGAGGACATTCATGGGATGCTAAGGAATGCCTGTCTCTGCTGGTGTGATTGCAGGAGGGAAGACAGCAGCTTTGAGAGGGAGCCGCTGCCGACAGAGCCTCCGGCCAAGAGGGTTTGCACCATCAGCCCCGCGCCCCGGCACAGCCCTGCCCTCACCATCCCCCTGATGAACCCCAGTGGGCAGTTCCACCCCACCCCACCGCCCCTCCAGCACTACACCTTGGAAGATATTGCCACCTCCCACCTCTACAGGGACCCCAGCAAGATGCTGGAGCACAGAGAGATCCGGGACAGGCACGGCGGGCTTGGTGAGAAAGCCTGGAAGGTTGAGCTTTGATGTTGGTCTCTACTTGGCCACTCATACCCAGAGGTGTGGGATGCTGGGCATGTCCTCACAGCAGAGTCTTTGCAGGGAGTTCAGAGGAAACAACTCCCCGTGGGAAGGGACAAACAGGAAGATTGAGAGTTTGCATTTCCCTTTGTGAAGGCTGGAGTCACTGAGGATGGGGAGGAAGGACTTGATGTGTGAGTTGAGTGTAGCCAACCCAGCAGGCAGGAAGAGAAGGCAGGGAAATAGAAATTAACTTTTCCAAGATCTCCAAAGCAGGAGAGTAGAGATTGACCCCCTGCCCTGTTTCTCCAAGGGATGTGTGGGAGGTGCATGATGTGTTTCCAACAGGACAGCCTGAATCACAGGCTCAGAGCTGCTGTGAGTTTATAACAGGAGAACCAGCTCCACAAGCAGGTCAGAGCTGGAGCCACAAGTGGATTGTAGCACTTGCCAGACAGTGAAGCAGACAGGGATAAAAAAGCACCAGCGTGGAATTGCCCCTGTAGAGCTGCCACCTTGAGATGTGTTTTAAAATCCCAGCTATGTGGAGCTGGAAATAGAGCTCTTTATTCTTGCTTTGGGGCCACTTCTCTCTCCATTGGTCCATCTAATGCCTCTGTGGCTTGTTGCAGGATTGAATGGAGGCTACCAGGACGAGCTGGTGGATCACCGCCTAACAGAGAGGGAGTGGGCGGATGAGTGGAAGCATCTTGATCATGTAAGGAATGGCAGGGGGCGTGGGAAGCTCTGTGGGAAGCATCAACCCAGTGTTCCACCTGCTCCACTTGGTGATTTCCTTGTTGTTGGTACCACATCCAGGCTCTCCTGGTGGCTGGTGGAAGAACAAGCAGGTGGATGGTGGGGAGGGCTGAGAGGAGCTACAGCACTTTCTTGGCAGGTTTCCTCTGCCCATGGCCAGTGGAAACTAAAATGAGTGTGGATGAAGTGTCTGGAGCTGGGGACCTGCTCCTGTAGAGCATGTGGCCAGGTGCTGCTGTGGCTGGCTGAGCAACCAAACCCAGCCTTATCCCCACGGGGGCTTTTTCTGCTGCAGCCCTGGCCAGCACAAGTGCACAGATGTGCTAAGTCCAGTCAGGATATGGACTTAGAAAATGAGTAAACCTATCATTACTGTATTTTAAGATCTTTTTTTCCTGAGGTGCCAGCCTTTTATGGACCAAAAAAAGCACCAGCAGCAAGACCTGGTGCTTCTGGCAGATTTTATGCCGAGCTTTTTCCTTCTGAACAAGGTAGCTCCTCCAGGCTCTTCACTGCTGTTTCCCTCCAAGAGATGGGATTAAAATTCAGCTTTGATCATAAATGCAGAGGGACCTCATGGTCTACAGCTAATGGGTTTTTGGAGGGGATGGTGTTCAGGTGGAGCAAAAACCCAGTAGCTGAATATTTGGAGTGAGGCTGTGACTGTGGAGCGCTGGCACCAGGATCGTACCCAACCCCAATCCTGTAGGAAAGTGGTGGGGTTTTCCTCTCCACTTTGAGGAGCATGGCCTGGAGGTGTTTGGCTACCTCTTGTGTGTGACCCCACCTGGCACCATATCATTGGGCACAGCACCGTCCCAAAATCCTGCACAATCACCTTGCTCCTGTCTCATCTGCCTGGGAAGGTCCCTCCAGGGCGAAATCCGGGATTGCCTAAGAACGCTTTCCTCCCGCAGGCCCTGAACTGCATCATGGAGATGGTGGAGAAGACGCGGCGCTCCATGGCGGTGCTGCGGCGCTGCCAGGAGGCCGACAGGGAGGAGCTCAACTACTGGAAGCGGCGCTGCTCCGAGACGGCCGAGCCGCGCAAGGCGGGCGCCGAGCTGCTGAGCCGCCAGCACAGCCCCGCCAGCGCCGACTCCGTGGGCAGCGGTGAGCAGGGGTCTGGCTGCCACAGCTCCACCAGGCACAGAGGGGGTCCTTGTTTGTGCCACTTGTGGGATGAGTTTGGTTATGCGCTGCTGGGGGATTTTTTTCGAGGCTTTGAACACAGGGAAGCTCCTGGAGGCAGCTGTTGGCAATATCTAAAGGTGCCTTTGCTCATGCTGGAAGAGCTTCTCCATTGTCACTGCTGGCCAAAGCTGATAAACCCAGGGGTGAAAAGGCAGGATGTCTGATCCTGGCCTCGCTATCAGAACAGACTCAGGGAATTTTGTCAATGCTGGTGTCGCAGGTAGAGAAGTGCAAAGGCTGAATGCTTGAATTCTTTGTTGTTTATTTATCCTATCTGCATTTCAGCAAACTAAAACTACGAAGTGACAGTGCAGGAGAAGAGTAGTAGAACCAGAATAATGGCTTCTCATTTTCTGAGCCCTTTTTATACCAAAACCAACGTAACTTATTGTTTATAGATTTAAACTAATGTCCATGTAACAAATCTATTTGTAACTCTGGAAATGCTGTAAAACTTGTCCAATACTTTTTCAGTAGAACATGAACTCATGGGAAGAAGAAAGAAGGAATTTTAGCTGCATCACTCCATCATTTTGAATTCTATCTCTTATCAGCTCACTATAATAACAATCCCCCAAACCTTCACCTTTTCACCCTGTGAGAATCTATGCACCATTTCTATGTCCCAACTCAGACTTCAGTGGATTGTAACATTTCCAGAAGTGTTGGGAGCTTATTGCAGGGCTGTGAATCATAATGAGAACTGTACAGGGGGGTATAAATTATCCCTGGGGGCTTTACAGCTGACCCAGGGGCAGGTTTTACAGATGGCTCAGGGCCAGGTTCAGCAGGTGATTCGGGATCAGGTTGAGAGCAGCTCATCTCCTGATCTTCACTATTTCGCCTTATCTCAGGTATATCAGGCAAACAAATATTCTCCACTTCCTGGCCTCCAACACAGGAGAGAAGTTTGTTCACCACTCTCCCCCTTCCAGTCCCTCTTGCCTGAAGGATTTTAAATGTCAAGGTCTATTTATTCTAAAAATACCAAAGGCTTTTGTAAGTGTAATAGCTACCTGTGTTACTAAGTCTGGTTTTTGTATCATGAGTCAACTTTATCAAAGCTGACTATAGTTTCCCCCTCCAGTATGCAGGGGTTTGACCCTATACAAAAAACAAGTGTAAAATGCTGATTTATTTAAATGCAATTCTGATTTCCATCCAAACAGATCCACTGCAAGTCAGTTTCTGGGGGATAAAGCCCCTCCGATTATTCAGTAATAAAAACTGATTTCTTCTAGCAAGAATAAATGTCAATTTGATGTATATTCTACTTGTTTGTACACAAAATATAGAAGGAATCCTCCTGCAAGGAATCCAAGTGCCCCTGGCTCCAGTTGCCACCAAGCCTGAGGGTCACAGCCAGCTTTTAGCCCTTCTATATTTAATATATCATGACTAATACACTTCCAGCCCATGTTGTTAAAGGTGATATAATTAAAAAATTTTATGTAACTTTGGAACACTGTTGCTTTCTCCCCTTGTGGGACCTAGGGATAACTTTCATCTCTATTGCTCCTGTGAGAAGGTGCAGTTAAGCATCAAGCAGCATCTCCAGGTGTTTGGGAGGACAGTTTGTTCTGTTCAAGCCTTTGAATTGCCCTGGGATGGGGAAGTGCTGTGCTTAATATAAACTGCTGGTCTATAGATTGATGCTTATAGCCTCTGGACAGTGCAGAAGTTGGATAACATACATTTATAAGCATTGCCTGTTGCTTTAGAGTACCAGGAGGTAGGTTATACAGTGTCATAAATTATGCAAGGTGCTAATTGAATGTTGTAATTTATCATCTGAGTGTTTGAGGAATGGCTTTAACTGTAGGGATCCTCTGCTTTGAGTTGCAGCTGGTCAGTCCTTCCTTGCCCCGTGATGCCCTGAGGTAGTACTGGGCACGTGAGCGGCACTTGGGTGGGATGAGGCTTTGCCAACCTTTCCCTGCGTCCCTTGTTCCAGCAGATTCCCTGCGGGAGTTCAGCAGCAGGTCGGGACCGGGCTACGTCACTGAGGAGATTTGGAAGAAAGCCGGTGAGTGTTTGCGGTGACCCCGGCCGGGGGTAAACACAGACACACAAACAGCGGGAGCCCAGCTGCAGGAACGCCCCGGGACCTGCACATCTGGCTGCCAACATCCCCACCCTCCCTTTTGCAAAGGGCTCTGCTCCCCTGTGATGCCAGTGGGGATCCCCTGGGACTGAGCCCGGCCTCGCCGCTCCCGGGAGCGGTCGGGATGCTGCTGGCGCTGGGAAGCCGGAGCTGCCTTTCTCTGGGAGGCTCCCCCCACTCCCGAGACGGGTGGGTGAGGCTGCTCTTTCCTTCCAGAAGAAGCTGTGAACGAGGTGAAGCGGCAGGCCATGTCGGAGGTGCAGAAGGCGGTGGCCGAGGCGGAGCAGAAGGCGTTTGAGATGATTGCGTCGGAGCGGGCGCGCATGGAGCAGACCATCGCCGACGCCAAGCGCCAGGCCACCGAGGATGCCTTCCTCGTCATAAACGAGCAGGAGGAGTCCACCGAGGTGAGGTGCCAGGGGACACCCTGGGAAAGGGCTTTCTAAGGCTCACAGAGTCTCCAGGTCAAACCTTCAGGTTCCCCGACCCCTTTCATAGAATCCTAGATCACACAGTGGGTTGGGTTGGAAGAGACCTCAAAGATCATCTCATTCCAAGCCCCTGCCATGGGCAGGGACACCTTCCACTAGACCAGGGTGCTCCAAAGTCCATCCAGTCTTCAACACCTTTTCCTTTTAGAAGTCTCTCTCCAACCAATAACTAAAGCAATGCACCAATATCATAAAAAATCTTTTTCAGGTTCTGCTGTCAGGGAGTCAGCTTAAACAATGTCTGTGGACACGTGTGTGTGCATCCACCAGGCACCCTGAGCTGCACCCAGTGTAATGCCCAGGGGCTCTGTGGGACTGAAAGAGGTGTAGCAACAAAGAGAAAAGGATGCTGGTGCATGCAGCAGTTTAGCTCAGAAATTATGGTGGGGTGCTTGATCTTTGCAGAAAAGGAATTGCTGTTTGTGGGCTTGGAAACAGGGCAGGGCAGAAGCTGGGCTGCAGGAGAAGCTCTTGCACATTCCTGGTGGTCTGTACCACACTTGCAGGTTGGAAAAGAAGGGATGGCTCTTGGTTTGTCATAGCCAGTGACAGGTGCTGAATGGGTGTCTCAGAGTCTCTTTCTACTCTTCAATCATCAATTACCCTTCCTGTTGCTTAACAAGAAGTTCACTTGGTAGAGCTTTTGAAATTTTGGGCAAGGGGAATCACATGGCTCATTCCTGAACTACCACATCCCATCCATGTGGGCTTTGCTCCATGTTTTAATTTCTCTACATGTGCAAGAGCAGAGGGTTTGTGTCTGCTGAGCAGAAATCTGATGGGACCATGCTGTTCATGTCTGCTGGGATATGGGGGCAGCATCCATCCCCTCCTGCTGGTGGGTTTCAGCTCAGCTGGGGCTCAGGAAGCATGGCCAGAGCCATGGAATAATTAGGTGTCATTCCAGAGAATGATGTCCATAGTGCAGTTCCCAATTGAATTGCTGAGGGTTGAACACACCAGTCGATAAACACATGATGGGAGTGGGTGGAACTGCTCAGGAAGCCATGGAAGGAATGAGGCAAGTAGTGATTTCTCCATAGGGGAATAGTAGAGGAGTGTCCTCCTCCTCCAGCTGTGCTGAGGAGCACTCTGGGACCTCAGGAGCTGCTGAGCACCCTCTGTGCAAGCCCCAGAGCCCTTGTCTAAAAGCTGTCCTGTGGTCTGGCACATCTTGTAACCTTTGCAACACAGCTGAAAAACACTTGAAGTGTAAACAGCTGTGAAGCAGTGACCCAGTTTTCCAAGAGCTACCATGGCCTTTGGTAGGGGCTTTTAGGTCACAAGTCCTGCTTCCCCTGGGAGGTGGAGGAGCCTTGGGGACACACAGGCTCTGGAGCAGCTCTCTCCAAAGTGAACAAGTCAGGTGCATCTCTGCCAGCCCATAAACCATCACCATGACCTGGTGGCTCCAGTGCTCAGCCTGGCAGTGGGAATCTCACTGCCCTTCCCCACAACAGGGCTGCCTGGTACAGCCCAGCATCTCCCACCACCCCACTCCCCCAGCTCTCCCGGCACTCACAGCAGCAGTATCCCCACAAAGGCCAGCTCTGTCAGAGGCTGCGTTCCCACAGCTGAGCTTGCCCTCCGCAGTGTGTGTTTGCTACTCCCTGGTCCAGCTGCAGGGAAGCTGCTCCGCCGCTCCTTCCCCTCCCCGGAGCAGCTGCAGCCGCCGCTCCAGCTCTGGCCCCTTGCCCCGCACTCCGAGGGAAGCGGTGGCACGCCGGGAGCCACCAGCTGACACCTCTCTCGGCGGCCAGAGGGGCTTTGCTCTGTTTCCAGATTGAAGCTCGGGCTCTGGCAGTGCTTCCACCTGGCTGGGAAGTTTTCAAATGAGCATTTGCTTTTCCAAATTGGCCTGCTCCAGCCTCTTGTGCAGCGAGGCAGGGTGCGGAGCAAATGGTGCCTGTGCAGCGCTCTGTGATCCCCGCGGAGAGCGCTTGGCCGGGAGCGAGACCAAAATAGAGCTGCTTAAAACAGGAAATAAAAGGGCCTAATAGCAGCATCTGCAGCGTGTTTTTCAGTCCATGCCTGCTGTTTCCTCTCTGCATTCGGGTGGGTCTAGGGGAGAGGATGTGCCTGGAGCAGTGTGACAGCGGCTGCGGGCAAAGAGCAGTGGGAGTTAGAACCATTAGCAAAGAGCTGGGAAATAGCAGGAATTAATGGGTTGCTCATTTTAATATTCCCAAATCTGGGCCTGAGGGGATGAACAGACCCCTCCAGAGTTGAGTCAGCACCATCCTGCAGCTCTTAGGGAAACTAAGCCCCTTTCAAGCACGGTGTCTTTGGTCTTGCAGAGCTGCTGGAACTGCGGCCGCAAGGCCAGCGAGACGTGCAGCGGCTGCAACATCGCCCGGTACTGCGGCTCCTTCTGCCAGCACAAGGACTGGGAGAGGCACCACCGCATCTGTGGGCAAGGCCTGCACGGCCAGAGCAAGCCCCTGGCCCTGCCCACGGGCCGGGTGGCAGCAGCAGCCAAGAGCCTCGATGGCATCCCCAGCCCGGCCCTCGAGAAGACCTCGGCGACCACCTCGCGCTCCTCCACCCCAGCATCTGTGACAGCCATAGACACGAATGGACTCTAGGAGGGAGGGTTTGCTTCACTCTCCTGGATGAGCTCCCTGGGTTTTTTTAAGCTGAAAAACTCCCCACAGCAACTATTATCACTTGACGTACTCGACACAGTCGTGCTGCCTCCTCGGAGCACCCACACTCCAGCTTTGCCCTCTCATCCTGCCCTTTCCTTTGTGGCTCATGAACTGGGGTGAGCCTCGCCTGCAGCATCTCTCTGCTTCTCTCAGGGGGGCACCAGAGCGTGTCAGGGCCTGGGGGACACACTGGGCACCTGCTCAGGGGACCTGGATTCGGGGGAGAGCACTGGCACATGCTGGAGACACTGAGAGTGTGGTGCCCAAGTAGGGAGCCCTGTCCCTGTGGCATGCTCAGGCTCGCTCGCCAAGGTGTCAGAGCCACCACTGCCTCCTTTAGCCACCTTTCCTCCATGACATCCATTGCTTTTTCCTTACTCCCAGACAGCTGTGCCTCAGGTGGCCGTGCCCAGCTGGCTGTTTCTGTGAACAGAGCCAATTTCCCAGCAGGAGCATCTCATCCTCTGTGCACTGGCAAAAGCTGAGCCCACTTCTCCTGCCTCCAGGCTGGCAGCTGAGGCTTGCAGAGAGGGCAAGGAGAGGATTTGTCTGCTCTAAGACAAGTGGCAGTGGCAGGGAGGTACTGCTGGATGGCCTGGATTTCATCCCGGCCTGTGGTGAGACAGACAGTTGGTGTTTACTGGGGGGGAGCACGTGCAGAGCAGAGCTGGGCTGGGTGCAGGTGCCCTTTCCACCTGGGGCTGTTGTTTTGCTTTGCAGAAAGCATTTGGTTTTTTCACTGCCTGGTTTGGGAGTTCCTGCTGTTGTTTTTGAGCCCAGGGATCCTCGCTGGTGCGGGGGGTTATTCACAGCCGGCGCTCTCCGCACACATCGGCCAAAGCGGTGAAGGAAAGGCAGCGCTGGGTGTCCTGTGTTGATTCCTACCCCCAGCCCCAGGGGGTTCCTGCAGTGCTGCAGCCAGAGATGCCCAGGGATGTGCATCCACCTTTGGAGATTGTCCCAAAGACGCCAGCTCGGAGCGAGGTTCCATGGGGCTGCGGGCACAGCCTGGGGAGATCCGTCCCCAGCAGAGTCCCTGCTGGGGTGGGGAAGGAGGAGCTGCAGGGACCAGGGCACTGCAGGCTGTGCTCCCTGCTGCAGGGCTGTCCCCAAGCACAGCAGGGCTGGGTCACAGTGTCACCGAGGACGGTAGTGGCACAGCCCAGGGGATGGGGGGACGTGTCCTCCAGGAGCTGCTCCCAACTCCCACAGCCACACACAGGGGCTCTGGAAATCCATCTCTTCAGCAGAGCCGGGTTTCCCTGACTGAGCCTGTGCGACTGCTGGGCTGGAGCCCAATGAGGCGAGTAATTCCCAAATTATTTTTGATCACTTTTTCAATTGGAGGCGAGTAATGGAGCTGTAATGAGTCGTCATGGCGCTGCTGGGGGCGAGCAGGGAACCTGCTGCTCCAGCCCTGATCCCTTGGGAAGGCTCCTTGGGAAGCTGCTCTTGTGGGATAGAGCTGGTGATTCCCTGTCTGCAAGGTTTTATTAATAAGCCACGAGGTCTCTGATGTTGCAGACAGCTCCAGTGGCCCTGGGGATGTGTCCCCCTGCGTCCCCAGGAATCGGTGCTGGAGCCCAGCACAGGCACTGGGAGTGAGGCAGCTCCTCACCTGCAGCAGCCCATCCTGGGGCTGTTCACCCCAGGGCAGTCAGGAGGGATTTCCTGCCCTAAGGGGGGGACAGGGACACATTTGGAGCAGCCTCAGGTCAACCCCACATGGTTGTGACGTCCCCTCCTCACCTGCAACCCCTCCTTGTGCTGTGGGTCCATGGTGATGGTGCCAAGGTGGGGTGGGAAGGGACAGCAGGGCAGGGCTGGAAGGAACTGCCTGTAAATAGATTGTCTTCCATAATTCTCATGCGACATTGATGGCCGTGTATTAAAATTAACCCCGGTGTAAATGAATGAAATACTAACAGTCATGATTAGAATGATTGCTTCTTTTTTTTGTTGTTGGGTTTTTGGGTTTTTTAAAAAACATGGAATGATAAATGTGAACTTGGGGCGTGGGAAGACATTGGGTTGAGGTTTCTATTTTTTTTTTCAACATTTAATTCTGTAATAGAAATTTGTTACTTCATTCCTGTGCATAACTTATTTAATGTCCTGTATAAAGGAACCCAAACTGTTACAGATGTATTTAGTTTGTTCTACTCAAAAGTAGTCAATAAAAAGACTATATTCATCCTTCAGCTCCTCCTTGTCTCTGGGAAGGGGCAGAGGTTTTCAGCAGTGCTCAGAGGATTTTGGGGAACGCTGCCACATGCTGGCTTTGGCCTTGGCCAGGGGACTTTTAGGGACAAAAATTGCCTCCCCTCTGGGCAAAGCCTGGGAGCAGTGCAGGCAGAGCTGGAGTTCAGCCCTGTCCTCAGTGATGTTGGATGTCTTTGAGTTTATAGTTCAATGTGTTGTTTTCTGAGCTTCTTTTAAGTGCTTTTTTTCCTATGTGAGCACAGAGCAGCCTGCAGGGCTGTCACAGCTGGCTGCCTCTGCAGCCCCATGTGCTGTCACAGCTGGCTGCCATTGCCAGCCCTGTGCCCCCAGGGCTGCCTCCTGCACACACCTTGGCTTCATCTGAGGATTTTGGTCTCCAGCCTGCTGCAAACATTAATCCAGTGCTGAAGAAACCCGAAACTGAGGAGTAAACCCCCCACAGGGCTGGGGAGGCAGCTCAAGAGTCCCAGACCAGTGCCTGCTGCAGCTCTGCCTCTATGGCTGCCCCGGGTGTCCCTCTGTAACCCCCATGGTTGTGCCCTGGCACAGCTCATCCCTCACTGATGGCCCACGGTCCTGCTGTGGCTCCAGCACATCCCTGGATCCCTTGGATGTCACTCCCAGGGGCAGGATTGTGGCCCTGGGCCCAGCAGCTGCCCCTGCACGGGGCTGGAGCCACTTCTCCTGCCCCGTGATCACAGCAAATCATGGCTTTGGCCAGGGAAAGCAGTGGGGTTCGATAATCAGGTAAATAATTGGGAGCTTGGAGCATGGGTCCCCCTGGGAACAGGGATGGGCTCGGCTCCCCCAGGCC
Organism: Rhipidura dahli; assembly: GCA_013399225.1. Lineage (NCBI taxonomy): Eukaryota > Metazoa > Chordata > Aves > Passeriformes > Rhipiduridae > Rhipidura > Rhipidura dahli. The sequence continues at coordinate 195,843 of VXAC01006848.1, read as the reverse complement.
TGGGAGGGGCATTTGTGGTTTGGTTCCCGAGCCTGGGCTGGGGTCTGGCAGTGTCCAGCTGAGCTGGCAGCAGCAGCTGCTGTTCCTCCCCTCCTGCAGCCAGGAGCTTCCCTGATCCCATCTCTGCAGGTTGCTCCTGGCATCAGGCAGGTCCCCCCTCCCAGCACCCCAAACCCAGGAAGCTTCTGCTGGAGCCAAACAAGCACCCTAAACCCCAGCAACCCCTCCTGTGGTGCCACCCCCTCAGCCAGGGGTGACACCGTGCCAGACCCACCCACAGCACAGGGTGGACAGGGTGTCCCCAGGCTGGAGCTGCACCCAATGCCCCTTCAGCCACAGATTTTACTGACTGCACCCAGGGATGGGGGAAGAAACACTCAAAATAATGGTTCTGGTGAAACCGCACCAGGAGCAGGGCCCAGGTGAGTGAGGATGGGGGTGCAGGCACCCATGGTGACCCACACTACTGCTGGGGGCAGGCAGGGGCACAAGGATGATGTTTTCCATGTCAGGAGGGTCCCTCCTGTGCCCTGGTTGTGTCAGTGTATTTTTCCCCGGCTCAGCAGAGGCTCTGCTGCTGCTGCAGCACCAAGGAAAACCCCAGTGCAGCCCATGGAGCAGCTGGGATCTGCTCCAGCCTTTCCCCCTTCCTGCAGTGCCCCAGACCCCTCCCCATTAACTCAGCTCCAAACCCTGGCAGCACTGCCCAGTGCCAGCGCTGGTTTATGGGAATTGAGGGAGCAGCAGAGCCTGGAGCCACTCTGGCCTCTCCTGGGAGTGGGATGTGCTAGGGACAGGCCCAGCCATGGGCACAGCTGGTGGGGCACAAAGCCACAGCTCGTGCTGCCAGCATGGCAGGGAATGAGCAGCTGCACCTTGCCAGGAATACTTGATGGAATCTTTTTTTCCCTGTAAAACACTCTTCTCAAGCCATGTCAGGCCACCTGGCTCCCTGGGCAGGATGTCATAGCTGGCCAGAGCCATGTCCCCCTGCCCATCCCAGCACCCTGTGGAGCCTCAGAGCCAGGAGGAGGAAGAGGAGGAGCTGGAGTGCAGGAGGGACTGAGGGCTCCTGGGATGCAGCACCAGCCCAGTGCTCCCCCAAAGGCCAGGCTGCCACCCCCACACAGCTCCCCCAGGCAGCTCAGACACTGGCTTAGGAGCAGGATAAATAAATAAATTAACATGAAAAGAGCAAAGGAGCAAAACACTGGCAGGGCCGAGGGCAGGCAGTCCCCGCAGGTCACAGGAGGGAAGGAGGGACAGGGAGGTGACAAAAGTGATGGCTGTGCCCAGGGCTCCACATCCTCCCGCATGCTGATGGTGTCCTGGAGACGGCTGCCCCGGGTCAGTTGTTGTTCATGATCCACCAGGAAGCTGGGAAGAGAGGGAAAGCAGGGAGGTGAGGGCAGTGTTAAACTGGGAATGGGGGTTTGAGGGGTCAGACAGGGGAACCTTGAGCCTGCAGGTCCCTGGCTCTAAAGCACCCACCCCCACCCATGGCATGGCCTGGAGAGGGGCAATCCCCTGGAGCTGTAGCAGCTTCTGCAGCACTGGGAATGTGGTCAGCGGGACTGGCAAGCCAGGAGCAGCACCAGCAGTGCAGGATTCAGTCCAAATTAATCCATCTTTTATGGACTACATATTTTACAAGACCCTGAGGAGATGCCTGAAAGCAAACTGGGGCTTGGTATCGTTTCCAGTTCCCCACGTGTGGTCACACTTCTACTGGGACCATAGGAATGTGCACATTGCCTGTGCTGGCCTCTGCCCTGCCCCAGCACTGGGCTCTGCCCTGCCTGCAGCCCCTGGGCCTGACCCAGGAGCACCAACCAGCACTTTGCACAGCAGGTTCAGGGCTCAGGTGAAAAACAAAAGAGGCACCAGGTGTATTTGGGACAGGGAAGTGTCCCTGCTCCTGCCTGTCCCCACTGCAGAGCACCCATGGGCAGGGAACAGACCCCAGCTCACACAGCCAATCCTGCTGGGGACAACAGAGTCTCACCCCAGCTTGAAAAACCTCATTTAGGTCACCCCAAAGCAATCTTGTGTTCTGGAGAGAGGCACACTGCCTGTTCCTGCCCTGCTCCCACCCTCTGCAGTGCACCCGGAGCGGGGCTGAGGCAGCCTCACCTGGGAACAGCATGGTGGTCAGCAGCTCCGGGGACTCCAGCAAGCTGAGGATGGACTGCTGGAAAGTCTTGCTGCAGCTGGACTGCAAGTGGCTGTGAAACAGGGTGTAGGGTCAGGGGGATGTGGGGCTGGGACCCCCCCTGCCCACACACGGGGACAGAGCAGCTTCTGCACCCCCCAGCAGCAGACCCTGCTCCCCAAACCCTTTCTCGGGGTGTTCACTCCCTGTGAGCTGCACCCCCTGTGGCCCCAGGGCACGCAGGGCAGGGCAGTGGGACAGGCTGGGCAAAGGAGGGGGAGCAGTGGGCAACCCCTTTGAGCCCCCCAGCCCCACACATGGACACCGTCCCACCTCCTCCACGAGGTCACGTCCTGCCAGAACTCGTACAGGATGAAGCAGGCCTCGTCCGTCAGCTTGCAGGCAGAGACACTGTGGGGACAGAGTGACCCTGAGCCGGGGCTGGGCAGCCTGGCACGACCCTGGCACGAGCCTGGCGTGGTGTGGCCATGCGTACCTGAGCAGCCTGGGACAGCAGGGCACTGCTCTGCACATCAGCCTCACCAGGAGGTCTCCAGAGCACAGTTTGGATGCATTCACAGTTTGTGAATGGCTCCAGGGGACCCCGAACCCAAATCCTGCTGTGTCCAGGTGGCAGAGGAGCTTCACAGCTCTTGCACTGGTCTTTGCTGCTGCCCAGGAACCAGCACGTTCTATGCTTTATTATTCCTCACTCATCCCTAGGAGGGGCACAGCTCATCCTGCCAGCCCCTTGGGGGAGGTGGGTGGCACCTGTCACCCTTCACAGGGGGAGGAAACTGAGGCACAGGTGCAGGAGCTGAGCTCACAGCACAAACCCACAGCTCTCTGCCCCCAAAGCGATGCTGCTCTGCCAGTGATGCTCCCCACATTCCCTCCTGCCACAGGGAGGGCTGGGGCTGCCCCCAGCCCGTGGGAAGGAGGGTGGGAGGCAGCAGGGGGGTGCAGGGCCGGGGGCAGCAGCTGTGCTCGGCTGCTGCAGCAGCAATTCCAGCTGAGGACGAGCCTCTCCTGCAGCTGCTGCCGAGGGCTGCTGGAGGGGGCCGAACCCCGGGGGACAGCACAGCAGCCCTGAGGCTCCCTGCTCCCACGAGGGGCTTTGCAATTTCCTGCAGTGAGCCAGGCCCACGGAGCCTCCCCGGGCTCGGCTCCAGCTCTCTGCTCACGTGGAGAGCCAGCCCGTGCAACGCCGGCTCCACAAATAGCCCCGATGACAAAAAAGCCCATCAATTCCAAAGGAAAATCCTCCCATTCTCCCCGCCGCACGTGTCACAGCGAGCATCTCCCTTTTGTTTGCACTGCGAATGTGAATTTGTGCTGTTGAGAGTGAAGAGCTGAAAAGCGACACTTGAAACAGGAACAGCAGGAACAGAACAATCCCTGCTGCGAGCGGCCTCGAGGGGCCCGTGGGAGACGGGAACGGGGAGCAGCGCTCAGGGAGCAGCTGTGCCACCCCAGGGACGGGCTGGCAGCGCCGCGGCCCTGCAGGCAGAGCAGCAATGCTGGGGCAGCCTTGGCCTCGCACAGGGTCAGCTCCAGGCGCTCCTGGCAGCTTCCCACACGCTCCCCATAAATGAACGCCCGGCAGGAGCTCTGCCCTTGAGCTTTCCATCACTTTCGAGGCCTTCAGTGCTGGAGGAGCTCGGGCATTCGCTCACGGGAACACGCCACAGCCGTTCCTGCTGCTGTAAACCTTCCCCACTCCCTGCCAGGAGCTGGTTCTTACTGGGAATACCCGCAGCAGACGGGATGACAGTGCAGGGACACCGCTGCACCCGTGGCACTCGTCCTGTCTGCGAGGTCCGAGCCCACCCTGGCACCGGCCAGCACACAAAACACTCCCCACAAACCCTTGTGTCCCCCAAGGGTGTTAAACCCCCATTTCTGGGGGAGCCACCCCACAAAGCACCGCACTTACTGCAGGCAGCTGCTGTGCCCGGCCGTGCCCTCGGTGTAGGAGCGGAACGCCTGCCGGAACTCCTCGATGCTGCTCGTGGCCACCGAGATCTGCCTCTTGGCCACCAGGATGTGCTGCCGAGGGACAGCGCGGCCTCAGGGGCTGCTTGTGCCCTCCTGCCCTCCCTCCCCGCTCCCGCCCTGCTGGGCCATCCTGTGCCATGCTGGCACCACCGCGCTGGGGACTACGGGACACAAAGTGGCTTCTTCCCACCTGGACAGGTTGTCTTTACAAGGACCACAGCAACAGGAGGTGCTGCATCCCCCAGTGGGGGTCTTGCTTTGGGGCTGCTGCAGCTCCCAGTGTGCTCCCCCCAGCACAAAGGGGCTTGGGGACCCCTCTGCCTGGGTGTGTGGGCACTCAGAGCACTCCGGGGGTTTGGGCACTCACAAGCAGAGTGCTGCCTTCCTCTGGGCTGGCTGTGGGCACTGCCCAGGGCTGCCAAGGGGCAGGGGCATGAGGGAGCTGCGTGTGTCCCGTGGATGGTCCCACACCCTGATGGGGTGGGATGGGCCCACAGCCCTGAATCCCACCCTGCTCCATCAGCAGCCACAGCCAGAGCTTCCCCAGAGCCGGGCCACGTGTGGGAGAGGAGAGGGGTCACCTGCAAAGCACGAGGGCAGGGACAGGCACTCACTGCATCCTGGCCTTTGCACAGGGCCTCCTCCTTCAGCGGCTCCAGGCGTGGGCTCTGTGTCAGACACCGGGGAAAATCCAGCATTACTGGGAGACCTCAGCAGCAGGAGGGGCAGAAACCCAGGGGACACGTGGGCATCGCTCCAGGGACATTCCCTGTGCTACCTGGGGGAGGGCCCCAGGGGTGCCCTGGGGTCAGTGGGGCCTGACTGTCTCGTCAGCATCGTGGGGAAGCCAGGAGAGGCTCATCAGAGCTGAGGGAGAAGGGTGGCTCTGCAGACTGCAGGGCTGGTGTGTGGGTGCAGCTCTGTGACAGTGCCAGGACTGAAGAGGGGGGCTGCTGGTATGGGGGGATCTCAGCACTGCTCTGGCCATGCCCAGGTGTGGGGCAGTCCCAGCCACCCCCCTTGGGCACACACCTTGCACTCCAGCTTCTCGATGAGCTGCTGGAGCCTGTTGATCTGAGCCACCCACTGGCTGTTGTCCTCGACACAAACACCTGCATGGCAAAGGGCACAGGGATGTCACCCAAAAAAAGCTCAGTTCTGTCACTGCAAAAGCTTGCTCAATACCTCACAACCACAGACAGCTTCTAAACCTCTGTTTTAATCCAAAAAACTGTTATGGAGGGTTTTCTGTACTGAAACTTTTCCCACTGCCTAAGAGATACAACATCCCACAGAAGCTCCAGCTGGCATCTGGGTGAGATGCTCCAGGCTCCATCCTGGAGAAGCCCTCAGTGCCCAGTGCTGCTGTAGATGTGGCACTTGGGGACGCGGGTTAGTGGTGGCCTTGGCAGCACTGGAGGAAGGGTTGGATTCGATCTTGGGAGATCTTTTCCCCGCCTTACTGATTTCTGTGATTCTGTGCTGGTCCCACACCCCCCTCCATGCTCCAGCAGGGCACAAACAGCCTGAGGGACAGCAGGTACCTGTTGTCAGCATCCCAGAATAGGGGTCTGTTGGGGACAGGCAGATGTTCTTCTGGCCCCTGCGCCCGCACCGCCTCCCTGACCTCAGGCCAACCAAAGTCTCCGATTTCTTGATTTCCTTTCTGGAATTAAAAAAAAATTAAAAAAAAAATAAAAAGCAAAAGGAGGGATTGAAGTCATTCCTAGAGGTGTCAGCTCCGCTTGGAAAGGGGAGATCCTGCTCCTGGATGTCCCTTCCAGTGCATGGGGCTGGGGACAGGGGGAGCAGCACGTCCCACCCCCCGTTACCTCTCCCGGCCCGCCTGCTCCTCCACGGTGTCCACGGCGCACTCGAGGGACGCCTGCAGGGACTGCAGCTGGTGCAGGGTTTCCCGCAGCAGGAACCGGGTCAGGAACTGTTCCATCTTTGAGGAGGTCTCGTACCTCTGGGGCAAAGGGGAGAGGATCTGTCAGACACCCCCGGCTCTGTGCAGGGGCACACCTGGGAAGGGGCTGTCCCTGAACTAAACCAAACGGGGTGGATTTCATTCAGATTTTTAGTTTTCACTAAAAGTGATGCTTTAGGGCAGCAGTGACGCTGCAGGGCAGAAGAAGCCTCGGGGTGCCCTGCCTGTGAGATCACAACGGGGAACACAGCCATGGTTCCATGGGCACTCCAGCCCCAGCACCCACGGCCCTGGCCCAGCTCTCCCAGCCCGGGCCCCAGCACTCTCAGCTCCAGGAGCCGTGGAGGAGGGCAGATGGACACAAGCCACAAGGTAAAGAGCACCTTCAGGGACAGCCCCCAGCCCCAGGGAGGGATCCAGGGCTGGCACAGCATCCCTTGTGCCCCCTGCTCACGCACTGCTCTGCTCGCTCCAGGGCTCAGGGACACGACTGGGAGCCTGTGGTGGCCCCCCAGGTGCTGGCAGCTCCTTCCAGGGACCCACCTGCCACTGGCAGGCCCGGGCAGGGGCTGGCTTCATGCCCTCTCTGCCCAGGGAGACAGCACCAAGCCTGTCTGCTGCCATGAGAGCTTCCCTGATGAATCTCTGATGTGTGCTTACACTGGGGGGTGTAAAGGTGAGTCCAGGGGGGCACACTGGAAGCTCTGGAGAGAATGAAGAGGTCACCTGGCTTGGAGGATGCCCAAATAGTAAGTCAAGAGGCACACCATGCCACAGGAGCAGGTCTGGGAGGCACAGAGAGCTGGGGAAGTGCCTGGACATATAGAGGCATCCCAAATTCCTTCCAGTTTTCCAGCTGGGATTACAGATCCTCTTGGCTCCTCTCCACATGCTATGGGCTCTGCTGGCAGCAGCATTCATAGAATCATGGAATGATAAGAAATTGAAATGGACCTTGGAGATCATCCAGTTCCAATCCCCCCTGCCATGGGCAGGGACACCTTCCACTGTCCCAGGCTGTTCCAAGCCCCAGTGTCCAACCTGGCCTTGGGCACTGCCAGGGATCCAGGGGTAGCCACAGCTGCTCTGGGCTCCCTGTGCCAGGGCCTGCCCACCCTCACAGGGAACAATTTCTTGCTAATATCCAACACAAATTTCCCCTCTTTCAGTTTGATCCCATCCCCCTTGTCCTGTCACTGCAGTTCCCAAGGAAGAGTCACTCTCCTGCTTCCCTGCAGCCCCTTCACACACTGGGAATGTGCTGGGAGGTCTCCACACAACCTTCTCCTTTCCAGGCTCAACAGCCCAAACTTTCTCAGCCTGTCTCCAGAGGGGAGATGCCCCAGTGCCCTCAGCAACTCTGTGGCCTCCTCTGGACCTTCTTCAACAGTTCTAGGTCCTTCTTACGCTGGGAAAGCACAACCATGCACAGTGCTCCAGGCAGGATCTCACACAAGCAGAGCAGATGGGGAGAATCACCTCGTCTCACCTGCTGCCCACACTCCTTTGGCCGCAGCCCATTTGGTCCAACCACTCAACTTTCCTGTCCAGTTTTCACTTGCTTCCTTAAAACCACCTGAAGTTCTGTCCTTGCACTGTTAGAAGATCTCTGGGGATGGAGACCAGGTACCCAAGGAGGGATGCTCAGCGAGACAGGGAGCGAGGAGACAGACGGGCGGGCTGTGATGTGCTCAGACACTTCCAGAACAGACGTCGCTGTCCTCCAGCGGGGCTGAGCCAGCCTCCTTTGCAGAGCAGCCACCTGAGCCTGGTTTGCCCTGACGAGACCCCTCTTGTCCCACCGCAGGCTCTTGCTCCGTGCCCGGCATCCCTGCGGAGCGCCAGCCATGCTGAAGCCCGCAGTGGTCATAGACAGCGGCAGCCACTTCACCCGGGGGGGCTTTGCGGGCCAGGAGCAGCCCCAGTGCGTGCTGAGGACGCTGCTGGTGCATCCCCGCCGCGGCCAGCAGCCCCTCCCGGCCGTGGCAGCGCTGTCCTACCCGCTCAAGCACGGCGTCGTTGAGGACTGGGACGCCATGAGGACCCTGTGGAGCCACCTCTTCTGCTGCTGCCTCCGAGTGCCCCCAGAGGAGCACCCGGTGCTCCTGGCCGAGTCTCCGTCCTGCCCCGCCGCCGACAGGGAGAAGGCGGCCGAGGTGCTGTTCGAGAGCTTGGGGGTGCCCGCGCTGCACATGGCCAACACCGGGTTCCTGTCGCTCTGCGCCCACGGCAGGGTCAGCGGGCTGGCCGTGGAGGCCGGGGCAGCCATGTCCCACGTCACCTCTGTGTGCGGGGGCCGGACCCTGAGGCAGGGCGGCCGCTGCCTGGGGGTGGCCGGGGAGCAGCTGTCCCGGCACCTGCAGCGGCTGCTGCTGCAGAGCCCCCGGGAGCCCTCGGTGCTGCAGGCCCTGACCAAGACGGCGCTGAGGCGGCTGAAGGAGCAGTGCTGCTACGTGTCCTTGGACTACGAGAGAGACCTCTGGGAGAGCGGGTCGCACCCCCCGGCCAGATTCCAGACCCCCGACGGGCACTGGATCACCCTGGGCAAGGAGCGCTTCTGCTGCCCGGAGCCGCTGTTCCGGCCGGAGCTGCTGCAGCACAGCTGCCCCGGGCTGCACCAGCTGGCCGGGCAGAGCCTGCGGGCGGTGCCCGACCACGCCAGGAGGCTCATGCTGGGGAACATCGTGCTCTCAGGCGGCTCCTCCCTGTTTCCTGGCTTTCCCGAGAGGATGTGCTTGGAGTTGAACTTGCTATTCCAAGGCGCAGGCATCCACGTTGAGGTCCTGGCGAACCCCAAGCGGGGCACAGCAGCCTGGGCTGGGGGCTCCATGGCAGCCTCACTCACGTCCTTCCAGCACACGTGGATGACAAAGGGCGAGTACCAGGAGCACGGGGCCGAGTACGTGCACACGAAATTCCAGTAGAGAGGCAGCCATCCCCCTCTGTCACTCCCATAGAGTGACTCCAAAACTCTGCCCTGCTCCAGGCACAGCTGCAGCAGCGTTGCCGAGCGGCTCCTGAGCTGCTGCAGGGGTGCAAAGTCAATTAAAGTGCCCCGAAAGAAACAAAGTACTTCTCACTGACACTCCACGTTATTTCCTATCCACCATCCAGCTAACAAGGGTGTGGCCCATCGGGCCGGAAAGAAATCAGGGCTCATACTGGGGTTCCAGGCCACACCGACTGTCTGGCCTGGGTATATTTAGTCAATCCCACTGCTCCAGGCTGCATTTTCCAACTGGAAATGCAGCTGCTAGGATGAGGAAGGGGCCTTCTCCAGCTATCAGCACTGCAGGAGCCACGAGTGTGGGAGGAAGGAGCTGAGCAGGGGAAGGTCCATACAGCACCTGCGCTGCAGCCACTTTACTACGGGAGGTGATTTCTCATCCTGGCACGGGAACAGGTCAGCACTGGGTAAGAAAGAGGAGCTGAAAACCAGGGAACTGCATTCACTCCTTGTTATTTTGGTCCTAAGGTCGTTTGGTGCTTCAGGGAGCCGATTCGGCTCCCTGAACAGGCATTTTCTCACCTGGCTTTGCTGCTGCCTCGCTGAACTGACTCAGTTCAGCAAATGATTAGAAAAGGATCAGAAGTTGCAAAGGAAGCAGCTGAGGAGCACAGCCCAGCTGTCACAGCAGACTCCTGTCCCCATGGCCAGCCCCGTGCCAGCTCCCCAAGGGACACAGGAACCACAGGATGTCACCGTGAGCACTGAGAGAGACAGGACCAGCAGTGGGAGGTCAGGGAAGGAGCCGCCACACAATGCAGGAGGGCTGGCTGCTCCCCAGGAGCATCCACCAGGAGAGCTCAACCCCTTTAAGACTGGAGCAGCATCCCTGCCTTCCCCACGGTGTCCCCGTGTGGCCCCAGGGCTGCAGCACCCGGAGCCAGGCTGCCCTCACCCCCCCCAGGCTCCATGAACCATGTCCAAAATCATGACCAGCAATGCTACCCCATTACTCGGGTCAAATATTTCCAATTCCTGCTGCGTTTCTCTCCAGCATGCTGGGGAGCTGGAATTCCAGAAGCTCTGCACAGAAGGATTTCGTTGTAACCCTTTCACTGCTGGTGTCAAAGAAGGGGGGCAGTGGGGAGGGTCCTGAGCCCCCCATGGTTTTCTGGTTGCTCTGTGCCACCAGTCCAGTCCAGGAGCTGCGTCTGACTGGGCACAGCTGGGAAGGGAAGGGGATGGGGAAGGGGGACAATGGATGCTCATCCCCCAAGCTCTGGGCACATGCTGGAGTCAGCAAAGGATGGTCACAGCACCCTCCCCCCCCACCACCAGGAGCCAGGGGGAAAGGGGCTTTCATCCCTGCCGGCAAATGAGTCTCATTTTCCTGCCTCAGGAAGAGGATGGCAGCAACACTGACAAGAAGCAGCCATAGGGAGCCGAGTTCCAGCTCTGCATCTCCAGCCTTTCCCTCCCAGCCGAGCACCCCAGCTGCTCCCACAAAGCCTTCCTCACCCACAGCCCCAGCAATGGAGAGCTCACGGCTGGGGATCCCTGTCCATCCCTTCCCCTCCTCATCCAGGGTGTGCAGGCACTAAAATCCCTGCCAGCACTGCCTCTCTGTGCCTGCCCGACTCCTGCCAGCCCGGACACACATCCCCTGCCTGAAGGGGAACCAGAGGCACTCCAACCTCCCCAGGACACAGCCACAATGAGTGAGTCCCCAAGGGGGCACACCAGGTATATTATCCACCCACCACACACCGCACAGTCCATTTCACTGCCCAAAATCCCAACCCAAACGCTGCCATCCCTCTGGCCACACCGAGGGCCCTTTTCCCTGTGCAAGCAGCCTCTGCAGCTGTGGGGTGAGCGAGGTGTGCTCCCAGCCCTGCCACAGCCTTGGCACAGGGGCACTTCCCCTCGCATGGGGATGGATTCTTCTCCCCTTCCCAGGGCCAGGCTCTGGGACCAGCACCCACCCAGCACTGCCCACCCTCTCAGCTCCCACCCTGAATGGCCTGAGCCTCACATGCTCCACGGATGGAGTTGTGTGGCAGGAGCAGAGCTGCTCTCACCAACACTACACACAGCCTGCCCTGAGCCCCACAGCTCACCCAGGGCAGTCCCTACACCCCAAACACACGGGCACAGGCACCAGCGTGGGGTGACAGCCCCCAAAACGCCACCCCCAGCCCAGAGCACGCTGTGCTTGGAGGGGACTCAGCTCCAGAGGATCCCAGGGGGACACGGCAGCACTGCCAGCTGCCTCCTGCCTCTCGCCTCATCAAACACAGCACGCCCAGGGGAACGTGCTGCAGACAAGGATGGCAACATCCATCCCTCAGGAGAGCTCCAAACGCTGCTTCACCTTTCTGCATCAACTTGGAAAATTTCATGCTGGGAAGAGAAAGAACTGAAAGTCTGGCCCCTGTCACACATCTCATTTTGGGGCAAAACACCAAAATCCTCTCATCAGGTGTAGCACAGAGGTCAAACCCTCAATACACTCACCTAGCACAGCATTTTCTGCTCATGGCAAAGCCCCGTGGCTGGGAGGCACTAAGGAAATAACTCAGCAAGCACGAGACAAGGAGTTCTGGTGGTGCACTGGAATTTCAGCTCTGTTTACCCAGATGAAAATCACCAAGTTGCTACAGTTCTGCTTTTGAGGGGTTTTATTGGTTTCTTCTGATGATAACTAAGCTCAGGACAGAAGGGGTGGCCACATAATTCCTGTCAAAGGATAAATAAGAATGCCTGGCTTGGAGAGGTATTTATGTGAGGGTTTGCAGTGTTTGCTCATTGGGAAATGGAAAGATTTCAGCATTCAGGCCCCCTGTGAGAAACATCAGACTGGTTTCTGAGGTATCTCCACTGCTCACTTCCTACCCTGATGCAATTATATTGCAAATGTGAAGTTCAGCCACAAAATCAGGGGTAATCAGCTCACTGCAGCATTGTTATCAAGTGGGAATGACAGAATTTGGAGGGAAAACCCTCTCTTCTTGACAAGGCATATTTTCTTTAGTGTGTTCCTACGAGCCCAGTGAGGAAGGATGGAGGCATGGGAAACCCTGAAGGTTTGGTTTCCTCCTGCTGACCTGGAGATCCATAAAAACAACCCCAAGCAGGTTTGCTGCTCACACACACAGAGCTTCCTGCAGTATCTGCAGTCCCACAGGACAAACCCAGCTCGTACTTCCCACACTTCATCCCAGAGTTTATCCTGACAAGGTGCATGGCAGCAGATCGAGCAGCCTGCCAGCCAGGAGACAGCTGGGAGACAGGCCAGTGATCCATGCCAGCTATCCTGGCCCGCAGTGATGAGCAGAGAGCTGGGAATATTCGATACCAAAAAGGCTTTTGGCAGCACTGCTTCAAACCACAGCTCCCAAATACACCCATGGCACATCCCCTCCTTGCTGTAGCTCACTGGCACGGTCTGAGCAATCCCCCACGGAGCTGCCCAGGCTCTCTGTCTGTTTTCCTGTTCATTTTCACATCTCCAGCTGGGGGTACCTAGAGGGTGCAGGGCTGAGCAACGCTGTGGCTGCAGCAGTGAGGAACTGCTGGAGATGGATCATGCCCTAACCAAGAGAGGCTGTGGTGAGATGCAGCTCAAGCCAGAGATCTCCTCCTCCTTCTTGCAACCAGCCTGGGCATCACTGCCTGCTCCAGAGTCAGGCAAAGTCCTCAGAAATACAGCCTGGGAAGAACAGGCAGGGACTACAGATCCTTCAGCAGGGCTCTTCCAGTTTTCTCAGTGCACAAGCAGCTCCCTGGGATGAAAATTCACCTGGTTCTTCCACGAGGGTGCTCTCTCTGCCAAAGTGGGGCTCTCAGACTTCAGAGAGGTGTTTGAAGCAAGAGAACTGAGGGGCAGGTGTAATTTGGGAAATCTGTTCTCTGCCCTGGCTCACAGAGGTGTGAGCTTTGGCTAAAATCCAGCCCATTAATCCCATAATAACCCAAGCCCGAGTACAGCTCTGGCAATACAAATGTGGGAATATATTCAGGTCTCAGCAGGTAGGAATGCAGCATTTATCATCTTTGGGAGCAGTGGCAGGTATCCCACAGCTCTGCAAGAGCCCTGCCCACTCCTGCCTCCTCCCCAGCTCCGAGCCCAGCACAGAAGGGGAGTGCAGGGAGATGATTCCCAGCAGGATCAATATCTGCACTGGGATCAGAGCACCTGAGCAGCACAGACCTCTCCTGGGTGAGAGCCCTGGCTCTGGGCAGATCCAAACAGGTGGAGAAATGAGTCCAGCAAAATTTGCTCCAACAGGAAAAACCTGCTTCTCTTTTCCAGGGAACACCGGTGGCACCAGAAACTATGGAGTGAAGGAATGCATCTCACCAACGCAGTGGCTGTGCTGTCCTTTGGAGAAATGCGTGACTACACACATTCACTACCCCAACAAAACAGGCCAGAAAGGAACTGAAATAAAGCCCAGCTCTCGGGGGAGGATTCCTCCTCTCTCTCTGGATGTGTATTTAATAGCTGTGAGTGGGGCCGGGGACCTGAACCAATGAGAAAATGCATTTTCAGAAGCATTTGGCCAGAGGAAAGTTCCGAGAGGGACTGACACTGCAGAGGCACAAACGCCACTTTGATGAGTGTGGGACTGACCCCCCCTTTCCCTCTCTGCCCGACCAACAGGTCAGAGGAGCGTTCACACGGGTGATGAGCATCGAAGGCAAAGAAAGGGTGTTGCCATGGCTCAGCACCAGCCCCAGCACCCAGCTGAACCATTTAACACGCGTCAGGTGCAAAGGGGGCTGCTGGTCCCCTTCCCCGCTGTCTCCGCCCCGCCGCTGCCCGGCACAGCCGGGGGCTCGGAGCTTGCCCTGATGAGCAGCCTCCAATCTGCTTCCCACCAGCACAAGCTGCGGGGAGAGGGAGAGAATTCCCGCAGGGATGGACTCTGCACCAGCCTGGGGGACGAGGAATTGCAGCGCTCCCCAGAGCAGCGCTGCGCCAGCGGCTCCTGCCCCTCTGCTGCAGCTGGGATTCGGTGCTGGGAGCACGGGCTGTGCTCAGCACAAGCTGCTGGGGTCCCTCCAGAGCAGGATCAGCCCTGCAGTGCACATTTTGAGCTGGTTTTTTTGGGTGGGAAACGCTTTGTTTTGGTTCAGAACTCAACACGGACTCTCAGGGATGCTCCCAGAAAGTGTCCGTGGGCAGGACCCTGCAAGGAACTGCTGGAGCAGCCACTGCCAGAGCCCGGCAAGGAGGGAGATGATGTCTCCAGAGCACGAAAGCTCTGGATTTGAAGTTTTGGAAAATTTCCCCTCCTCGGGCTTGGCTCCCCATCCTCCAGGCTGTGCAGCACCCGCAGACAACCCGAGCACGCACAAGCAGCCCCTGATTTGAGGGCTTTGCTGCCTCCGACCCCCAAATCTCACGCTAAGCAGCAGCTGTGCTCACCACGGCTCCAATTTCACGCCCACCTGCCCTGCTGCCCGCCCCTGGTCCTGTCCTTACCAGCTTGGTTTTGTCCATGGCCGCCAGCACCGCAGCGTTGAGGGTTTCCAGCGCGGAGAGCACATTCCTGTATTCCCCCAGGTACGCCGAGAAATAATCTGGAGCACGAGAGAGCACCGCGGTCAGGCTCCTGAGCACCTCCATCTCCGCCTGCCCTGCTCCTGCTCCCCACGCACAGCCCGGAGCTGCGGGGGGGACATTCCCCTCCCTTTCCACAATCATTCTCCCACTTGGGCTGGAATGAAAAGTCCTTCCTTATCCCCTTGGGAAAAGCACCTCCGTGCTGGGATTCAGGCACAGGGACTGTGGATGGCACTGGGTCCTGCCTGGATCAGACCCACACAGGTCCCACCACACACACCCTGGGGAGGGGAAACTCTCCAGGGCAGGAGCACCCCCGGACTTACCACACAACTTCTCCGTGTCCACGTTACTGCAAGAAACACAAGAAAAGTTCCTGTTAGATAGTGGGGCTGGAGTGGGGGAAACACTGGTGGTGAGCAGGGGTTTGGGGCTTGTCTTGAGTCCCAGTGGATTTACTGCTTGCTCACGTATTTTCAGAAGGGTTTAGAAAAATTAGAAGCTGCACAGGTTCAGAGGCAGCAGCTCAGGAGCCATTCCCAGTCCCTCAGCACCTCTGCTCTGAAGGAGCAAGAAAATCAGCTCCACCAATATCTCCTGGAGCTGGAGTGTGCTGGGAAAGCATCTGTGACAGCAGGGTGGGGTTGGGATGGAGGTGCCCCACACCCCTGGCTGGCAGCCCCATTTCTGAGCCCTGGAGCTGCTTCTTCAACCCAACCTCTTCCCCCAAAGGTGGGAAGCATCCAGCCAGAGCTCCCTCCTTGCTCATCCTTGGCCTCAGCCGAGCTCCTCCCCGTGGCACCAGACCCCCTCCTCCCCGAGCTAGTCCTCCTCCTCTTCCCTGCCCCCAGAACCCAGGGGGTGTGGGGCTACCTGGAGGCTCCCAGGGGGCTGTGAACACAGGGGTTGCTCCTGCCCTGAAGGTCATTAATGCAGGGATCTGGCTCCAAAAACCTGGAGGCGGAGGCCAGGCCCCCACCCCTTTTCACTAACAGAGAGCATGGCATCGTAGAATCCACCCTGGCATCCCTGCAGGGCTTGGCCAGATCCCTCCTGTGGCTGCTAAAGGTGCTGCTGGGGTGGGGAGGGAGGAGGAAATGTTCAAAAACAGGCACGGGGTTTGGGGATGGGTTTGCATGCTGCTGTTGGACCGCCTCAGGTGGCCAAAGCCACGGAGGCAGAACTGCTCCTGATGCCCAGCATAACCCAGAGCCTGCAGGGACAGACCCCAGGATATCACTGACTCAAATCAGCCCCTGCTCAAGGCCTTCTGCTGCTTCAAAATCCCCTAAAGGGTTACAACCATTTTTTAATCCTGACTGGGAAAGCAGCAGAGAGGCCAAAAGAGAGCTTTTTAAGTGTTTAAGTCACACATGGAGGAACTGGTGGTACCTGGAGTTTGCCAGGCTCCAAGCACAAGGAATGCTGCAGTCCTGCTGACCAGGGGGTGTGGAACCATGGCCACATCACCCTGTCCCCCCTCTGACACCACTCACAGGGTAAGGGGACAAAAACACCCCAATGTAAAATTAGAGGACAGTGTGCAAAGTGTCCCAAATGCCATTTACAGTGAAATAATTAAGGCAAAATTCTTCCTACAGCTTTTCCCAAGACCTCAAAGGCTGGTTTCTGCCTCTCCCTTTCTTCTGGGCCTCCATTCAGTGCGCTTTAGCAGTAGGCAGTGGTTCAAAGCACGGCAATATTTTGGTGTGGGGGGTAGCAGAGCCAGGGCAGGGGCACTGCAGACCCTGTGACTGCATCTGGAGCCTCTGCAGGCAGCAGAGAGGGGCAGGGTGGGGCTGGGATCCAGCTCAGCTATTTTAGACACGCAGCAGCTGATTTAGGCAGGGCTCTGCGCACTGACCTGGCACTGCAGGCACTTCTTAAAGTGGATAAAAAAATCGTGTTTCCCTCGAGACTCAACACAGATAAACCTGGCCTGCAAAGCCACGGCCCCTTGCCCTGGCAGCTCCTCTCCATCCAACTTTGCTGATCCCATTTCTGAGCAGCTCTGCTGGACAGAGCACCAGTGTGCACTGGAAGAAGGTTTTGCTCCTTTTTAATTGTTCCCCTTTATTTCTGGCAGCTGCCTGGAGCCTGCAGAGCTGCTGCAGTGCTGCAAGAGCCCTGGCACTGCAGCACCCACGGCCTGTCAGACCTGTGCCCCAGAGCTGTCACTGCAGGGAGCTGCTGGTTCTCAGCTGAGAGAAGGGCAAAAGTCACCAAAGAGGGGACGTGGACACCTCCTGCATACATTGCCCAAGCATATGCACTGGTCCCAGTGAGCACCTGGGGCTGGGACTGTTTTCAGCAGGAACAAGGAGCCACCAGCTTAACCCAGTGCCAGCTCCCACCTCGGCTCCAGCAAGGTGTGACAAAGAGCTGCCATCAGCTCCCACCCTGGGGCTTCTAAGGAGAAGCCAGAGGTTATTCATAACTCTTTATATGTCTGCTGCTTAAAGAGAAATGTTAACTAATCAATCACTAAACACTGAACCAATCGACAACATCTTATGGCAAAAATCATCCCTTTGGGAGCTGCCCAGGGGAAGATCTGCACTCTTCCCTTCGTGATGCAGCCTGTTCCACCAGCAGCCCTGCATGGGAACCTCTCCCCACGCCCCTCAGACTTTAGCAGCCTCCAGGGCACAGGCAGGGCCAGGACAGAGCCCAGCAAGCAAACCCAGGGCTGCCAGTGCCATTCTGCTACCGAAATGAATTCCCATGAAAAGCTGGGAGGAGCTCACGGAAAGGACGTGCACAGCAAATCCTGAGCTGCTCTGCAGGGCTGCCAGGGGCAGCAGGCTCTGCTCTGCTCCTCTCTGCCATTCTCACTCCAAGAGAAGAGCCATCCTCTGCCTCCAAAGCACTCATCCTGAGACTCTCCACATTTCCCACAGCCGTATTTTGACTGTGCTCAAACCACTGATTAACTGTAATTAAGCCTGAGCTGATGATGAAGGATCTTGTCATCATTATGCTGTTGGGGTTTTGTCAGAATGCGCCTGGAATTTATGCAAGAAAACAGCAATCAGCTGCAGAAAAGCAGAGGGGATTTTTTTTAATTTTTATTTTTATCATTTATCATGTTGGGAACCTCCACTGCCATCACAGATCTGGTTTACAAACCTTTTTTCATGTGACACAGAGTGTTTCAGTCACTCTCCATCATCCAGGGACTAGCAGATGCTGCAGCCCTGAGGCTCTGAGTAAAGAGAGGGGAGGGAATTCATTCGAATCCCTTTTCCAGAGAATCACAGGCTTGAGGTTATTTCCACAGAGAGACTTTAAGAGCCACCAGGTCAGAACTGCCACCCCTTGTGGCTCCAGGTCAAAGGCTCTGGGCAATCTGCACCCAATTCCTGAACACCCTCATGGAAAGATGGATCTTCCAGACCTTATTTTTCCAAATCTCCCCAACAGGTTCAGAGCCAGCAGCTCAGGAGTCATTCCCAGCCCCCCAGCACCTCTGCTTCAGGGGCTGAAGGAGCAGGAAAGGACAGAAAGATGTAAAATCCAAACACCACTTCCCTGGGCAGGTTTCACCCAACGCCTGCAACACCACAGTGTTCAGTCCAAAGCCTTTTGTAACCAAATCTCCATGAAGTTGTCCCAGTGACACCCTGGGATGTGCTGCTGTCCCACCCAGCTGGGCTGCAGATGGACACATGGCTGCTCAGAGAGCAAACCACATACAGTCACACTCCAGATGCTTCTGGATGCAGCTAGGGAGCTCTCACCCCTCCAAAAACATCAGTCTGTTCTCACTCAAATCAGTCATTTGAGTGGATAAAATGCTCTTTTTTAGAAAGATGAACCCTCCTGTGCCACTGCCAGAGCTGGTGTGGAGCTCTGGACCAGCCAAGCAAAACCTGCTCTGTTGTACCAGCTGCCATCCAGAGCTGAATTTGGTTTCAACGTGAACTTTTAAATGTCACAGAATGAAAGTGAGGGGATACTTTATGCCAAAATGGAACCTTTTCCTGAAATGCAGAACAAAAGCAGCCTCATGTGGAAATGTAGAATCTGAAGTGACCCCACCAGAGGTGTGGGATGCACAGGCCCCCATGTCCCACCTGAGTGCCAGGGGGATGGGAGGTGGAGAGAAGAGAGCGTGGGGCTCTCTGGAGAGAGAACAAGCACTTGGGGAAACCTCTGAAATGTTCATCTCTCCAGCTGTCAGCTCTGGGGCCCAGGGGAGCAGTTGCAGCTTCCAGTGATGGGTGAGGGTCAGGATGGGACTGGGCAGTGCTGGACACGTGGAGAGCCTGGGCATGAAGGTCTCTGTTACTGTCCCCTCGGGTCAGGATGGCAGGGACAAAGAAACACAAATTCCAGCCTGGACCTGACAAACACAGCACCAAATGCACCTGCTGGGTTAAGGGTGAAACTTTCCCATCCTCACAAAAGCTACAGGACACGAAAGCAGCACAGCAGGTCTGTCTGCAGAGCTTGCAGCTGCTCTCCAGCTTTGGAATACTTCTGAACCTGGCAGCAAATTTTGGCCAGCTCTCTAAAAGATGAAGTTCCTGCCAGTGCAATGATTAGGTTTTAACTTTTATATTTTCAAACCCTGCAATGCCCAGTGTGTAACTCTGGAGTTTCCTGTTCCCTGTTCAGTGCTGCTCTCTGTGCTGGGCACACACAGCAAAGCCTCTCCAGGGCTGCTCTCCAAGGACACCCAGCCCCTCCTGGGCCCAAAAAGTATCAACCAAAAGCCTTTGAGAGGGGGCCAAGCTGAGGGGAAATTCCATCATTAACTTAAGCTTTAATTGGAGAATGAACCCTGAGATGCAAATGAACCAAACCTATAAAAGTGTGAAGAACTCGTGGCCTCTCAGGGTCCATCTCGGGGCCCATCTGGGCAGCACCTCTGGCTCCCCAGGGGTACCTTTAAAAGCCTTTCCAATAAATCCCCACCTTTATTCCCTTACTCCTGTCTGTTCTCTCTTTCTAGGAGGCCTCTCAAGGCATCAGCAAGGCAAGACAAGGGGAGGGGGGCTGTCCAGCCCCCCACCACGGGGACAGCAGGGCACCAGCACAGCCCTCACATGGCACCAAACCCTGCACACCCCAAACCCAGAGTTTCCTACACTTGCTGGAAGCCACTGAAAGCAGGAATTTGGAAATTCTGTGAGGGTCCCTTCTACTCTTGGTGGCAGGAAGGGAGCACAGACCCAGTGCTCATGCCCTGCTAATCGATGTCACCAGCTGGGTGCTGCTATAGCTACAGCACCCTCATTAGGTTAATGAGCTGGGGGGCACCGCTGCAGCCACGGCTCCCCTGGCAGCAGAGGTCCCCATCAGGCCTGCTCAGCTGCTCCAGACTGATGGAACAAGACTGACCCGAGGGCAGGAGACCTTCCCTGTTCAGTTTTGAGCTGGGTTAAAGCTTCCAATGTGGCTGCAGCCTGTGTTTTCTAGGGGTGTTGTGACTCCAGGATCACCCCAGAAATGGAGCAAGAGGAAAGGAGCATTTACAGAGGAAAGGAAACACTCGCTGCCAGCTTCCTGGGATCACAGCCCAAAGAGACAGGGATGTTCTCAGGAGACACCACCTGCTGCCCACATCCACCCAGCAGGACAGGCAGCCAGCCCCAAGGAAAGCAGCACAAGGCTGCCCACACCTGCCCCCTCCTCTGCCCATCACTGTGGGGGGAGCTAAACCCAGCTCCAGCACCTTCGGGAGCCCCTCCTTCCCCCTGCCCCAGTCCTGAGCAGGTGATGATGCCAGCTGTCAGCTGTCGGGGGCTCGGTG
The DNA here is from genome assembly GCA_013399225.1 of Rhipidura dahli. Lineage (NCBI taxonomy): Eukaryota > Metazoa > Chordata > Aves > Passeriformes > Rhipiduridae > Rhipidura > Rhipidura dahli. Next base: position 175,486 of record VXAC01006848.1, on the reverse strand, counting down.
GCATTTGGGGGCTGTTGGCCTCTCAGTGTGACAGGGACCTCCTGTGCCACTGCCCTGGCTCCCTGCAAAGCCCAAATTCCCTTGCTCTGGCTCCCTGCACCCTGGTCAAGGGTGTCTGAGGTGCAGGAGATGCTTCCTGGGCTGCTGGGGACATGAGCCAGAGCCAAACCTGCCCTCCAGACTGGCAGGAAGCTGCAGCCCCTTGTCCCCCAGCAGCACCCCAGTGTTTGAACAGAGCCCAGCCGTGCAATTCAGCAGCACCCAGTTCCTCCCAGTGCCAGGACAGACTCACCCATGGCAGCCAGCCGTGCAGAGGGACCACAGCGAGGCCAAAAAGTACCCCAAAAGCTGGGAAGAGAATCCCAGCTGAGCCCAACAGACTCTTCTAGATACCACCACTCACAAGGAGACCAGGGCTAAACACGGTTCCTTCTCCTGTTCTTTGGGGCTTGTTTTTTTTTTACAAGTAGCTGGCCTAAATTCCCCGCCACACGCAGCGGGCCCACTTGTGTGGAAAGCAGCTCTTATGTAAGTGAAAAGCAGCTCCCTGTGTCAGCAGTGGCAAAGTCTGGGACTTTGCACAGTCTGTGCCTTGTCCTCACAGCACCATACACTTCTGCAGAAACACAACCTGCTCCATGGGCTGGGTATACCTCAAATACATCTCCCAAACCAACAAAAAAAAAGGCATTTTCAATGTTTGTTTGCTTTCTGGAACTGCAGTAAATCTCACTGCTGCTCTCAAAATGTCTGACTGCTCTCAGCACCAGGGCTCGCTGCTGGTGCTCGGCAGGTTTGAACCCCTGAGTGTGGCAAGAGGTGGGTTTATCTCACCTTGACTGTTTATCACACCCGCCCCCAAACATCCTCCACCTCCAGCCAGGCAGGTTTAGCTTCTCCCGCGTCTCCTCCGTGCCACCACGGTACTCACTCTGAGTGACGCCTGTCAATGCCGCTGAACAACTCCCACAGCTCCTCCGAGCTCAGGATGCCATCAGCAAAGTAGTTCTTGAACTCCTCAAATGACAGCTTCCCATCATCTGCATTTAAATAAAAGGGAAGGATAATTATATATCTGTGGAGAGCCACGTCCCAGCCCCAGCGAGCCTCCAGCGGGTGCGTGGGACGGCCGGGCGTGTTGTGAATGATAATTGCAGATATCTCCCTGACAGCCTGGCCCACCAGCCCAGCAAAAACACTGCAATTGCAGGTGGGAATTTCAGCCCTTTCCAAAAGCCCCCTTTGCTGTCTCCTCAAAAATGCACACAGAGTGTCTCAGAACAAAGGGCACAGTGAGGGCAGCATCGGATTTTCATGGAAAGAAAATGCTCTCCGTTGGCTCAAGAGCTTTTTCCTTTCTCTCTGTGGAGGACTTCAGCTCCTGGGCTGCATTGTGATCTGCAATAAAAGCATCTCCTAGAGCCTCCAAGCTACCATGATGGAGAAGAGCTCAAGAGAGCATGGGAAGGCTCAGGGAAACCACTTGTGATTTTGGACCTCTTGGTTTATGGGTGCTGAATTAAAAACTGGGTAGCAGAGCCTAACCCCCAGATTCCAGGCGCTCCAGGAGCACCTGGAACCAGGATCACCCATCTAGGGGCACCTGGACTGAACACAGAGACAGAACCAATCCTGTGAGGGATGGAGCAGAAGCCTGACAGCCCCTGGGCCAGGAGAAGGGCTTGGAAGGGGCTGTGTCCTGCATGGTGCACGGATGGGGAACTGGGGAAGCCCATTCCCCAGCCCATGGCCACCAGGTGAAGCAGAAAAGCATTTTCCTCCCTCCTTCTCCCTTTCAGGCAAACCTCCCAGTGGGAATGAGCCCCGCTGCTTCAGCCAGAGCCAGGCAGGGAGGGGGAGGCAGCAGCAGGAACAAAGCACTCACCGTTCTTGTCGGCTCGCCGGAAAATCTGCAAGACAAAACACAACGGGGCTCAGTGTGGCAGCAGGGAGAGAAGGGCAGCTGAACAGTGAGCCTGGCAGCACCCAGCTCCATGGAAAATCACCTCCCAGAGCTTGGGGAGCCGTGGAGAAGCCCAGCTGTTGGGACTGCACAGGCTGCTCCAGAAAATTCCCCTTTGCCAATGATTAAACCCATTTCTTGCCTCTAATGCACAGAGCCCTTGGCCGAGCGAGCCTGGCACTCACATCAAGCACCTTTTAGAGAACACAGAGGCAAAGCAGAAAGGACTTTGCTACATCCTTGTGATAGCAACTGTTTAATTTTTCAGTCCATTTAAACGAAAGCACATTAAGTCTAAACGCAGTCCATAAGGAAGCACTTTGTGCAGCACCAACACTCAGCCACCTGCCCAAGGACCAGCTCCTGCCCTGAGCTTTGCAGCACAGCCCTTCCTGCAGCACCTCGGCGTGCACACATGCGGTAATTAATTATTAATGAATTAATTAATCTGTAACTAACTCTGCCACAGAGCACAGCTGGAGAGCTGCTCCAGTGCAGGGCCTCAATGCAGGTTCCCAACCACGAGGCTCCTACCCATGACCCAGGAGAAAGCTGGGGCTGCTCATCCCTGCTGGGATCTGTTCCACCAGTAATTACTGGAAGGTCTGGGGCTGACTCCAGCGAGGAACAGCATCACTTCCGAAGCCTGGGAACATTTTCCCAGACCAAAACATACGAGGTTTCATCCAGCACATCCTAAGGGAGTCAACGACAGAAAGTTGTCTACGTGGCAACTCTCATTTGTATCATCCTGGATGATGAAGAAATCTGCAGGTCTGAAGAAAGATTAGGAAAGAAAAAGGGCCGGGAAAGGAAACAGAATTTTTATATTCTTGGCCACAGCTCAACCCCGGAGCAGGCAGAGGCACCGCTGCCCCCTCCGCCCCCGGCTCCTCCTGCACCGCCCACCACCAGCTCTGCTGGCTGTTCGGTGGCCACAGCCCCGATCCAGGCACCGAAATCTCCCTGAGAAACTGAGGTAAAGTAAGAGCTACCCAGGAAAACGCCCTAAGCCTCTGGCTTGCAGCTGGGCAGAGGCTTTTCTAGTGCTGGAGCTCCCTGGTTCTTTCCCCGTGACTGAAAGCAGGGGCAGGGACAGCTCCTTGGAGGATGCTCTTCTGAGCAGAGTGAGCTCCTCTTGCCCCGAGCTGCTGCAGGGCACGGAGGCTGCTTTGGGCCGAGCAGCATCAGGCAACCACCCCCCGGGGATTCCAGCAGGGCAGGCACTCCCTGAGCAGCACACAAGACATGGTGGATGCACTTTGGAGCTGAGATGGGAGCCTGCAGTTCCCAAACAGTGGTGATTTCTCTGGATTTTAAAGCAGAACTTTCTCCAGGCTAGCGGGTTCCTTGTGGGGTATGACGGTTTCAGGGGCAGCACCCGTGGGTCCCACATGTCCATGTGCCACCCTGCCATGGACTCTCCATCGAGGGACAAGCTTCACCCTGCAGAGCTCTGTCACCAGAGGGACACATGGCTCATGCAATGACACCTCTGTGGCTCCAGATATCACGGAGGCCACCCAGCTCATCCCACAGGCAGCCAGGTGTCACCCAGGCGCTGGGTGCAGATTCGAGCGAGGGTAAACGTTTCCCACTCACAGGCTGGCCTTGCTCAGCAGGGTTTATCTGCGGGCTCAGAGGGAGAGACCAATTTCAGGGAGGATGCCGTGGGGCTGAGAAGGTCTCTAACCCGGGGCGAGCCCATCCTGGGTTCAGCAGGAACCTCAGCTGAGTGGATGCCTCTGCCTCACACACAAGGCTCACTGCGCCAGCAGGGTGTTACACGAGCCAGTGCACACACGACAGCTGCCTGGAGCTCAAAATAAACGTGGCACAAGCAGGGGGCTGTGAGAGCCCCCCGAGGCAAGGCCACGTCTGCTCCAGAGCCCCTGGGAATGGCAGAGCTCTGCACTGCCTGGGGCGAGCCCGTCCCTGTCTGACTCCAGCCCCAGCTCCAGCCAAGCACAGACAGCACAGAGCCACTTCGACGCTCCAGAGGGCGAATCCTGGCCCCTCCCTGGGCACAGGCACACGCTCAGCGATGGCAGGTGAGCGCTGCTCCCAGCGCGGACAGCAGTCCTGGGACAAAGCCAGGGAAAAGTGATGCAAAGGCAGGCTGGGAATGGGATTAACCCTGTGTCGGCTGCCGGAGGGCCCTACAAGCAATCCCGCTCTTGCCTCAGGGCGGACTGGCAGCCTCGGAAGCCCAGGGACACTGCCTGGAGGCCGGGATGTTTCCCTCTGCCCTTGGGCTTGGGTCCGAGCAGCCGCAGCCTCACCCAGAGCCTGCAGCAACAGCCGCGCTGGGACTGAAGGAAGAGGCACTGAAGCAGCATTTATTCGCGGGATGAGCCCCACACGTACCCCGGGAAGGAAGGAGATTGTAGGATTTCTCCTTGCCCGCAGGTCTGGAAGCAACCGCGGCTGCCGGACAGGCTGTAGGGGAGGGGACAGCTGTCCAGGGGACAAAGCGTTCATGGACCCACGGCAGGCTAAGGCCGGCTGCAGCCAGGCACCGGCATGAACGGCGCCTTCCCGAACCTCCCGTACCCCGGCAGGGGAGCGAGCAAGCCCCGGGCACCGGCCTGGGGGACAAATCTCCCCGAGGCTTGAGATGCTGCACAGGGCGATGGCAGCACTGCGGTTCGTACCGCGCCTGCAGCGAAGCGTCTCAGGCAAAGCCCTACTCCTCCTCCTCCTCCTTCTCACCTCTCCCAAAGGCAGAAGGTGTGCAGGCAGGTCCCAGGGGAAGCAGCAGCCACCGGGATCTGTGGTGGGCAGCGCTGCCCGGGGAAGGCAGGCGGGGCTCCTGCCCTGCTGCCGTGGGATGCTCATCCCACAAGCCTCGGGCAGCTGGACCGGCCAACTGCCCAGACCCAAAAGTGCAGAGATTAAACTCACCCTGCCAAGCTCTGGAGCAAAGGTGGGAGCAAAGGAGTCACAGGGCAGAGGAAGAGAAGCCGTCAGAACCCGGAAAGCAGCTGCTAGCGTTGTTAACATTTCCCGTGTTAATTGCCTTAATGACACCCTGAGGGATAGATGTGCGACTCAACGAGTGCCCTGAGGAGCTGAGCTGGAACACAGCTGTCACTACCCACCCCCTCCAGCCCATCTTCCCTCAGCCAAGTAATTAGTGCTGTTAATGATGCTGGCTGAAGAGCCTTGCAGCCCGAACCCCCCCAGGCAAGAGAGAGACCCTGACCCCCCAGCTGGAAGTTGCGAGCAGCGCTACGGCCGAGGGAGCCGCGCTTCCCAGCGCCTCCCCGGGGATGCCAGGAGGTCTTGGACTGGACCAGACGTGGCATTCACCTTCCCAAAGTGCTGCCCGAGATCTGCTGTTCCCCTTCTCTGGGATGGACTGGGACACGGGGATGAACGTGGATCGAGGCACGACGGAGATGACAGCTGGGAGATGACAGCTGGCACCGACCTGGGCTGTGCAGGTGCCGGGGCACCACCAGCCCTCATCCTTAACCCTCGCTGGCCTTCTCCTCCTCAGTCCTGCGGCAGGGCAGGAGCAGCACCTCCGTCCCCACATCTCCTTTGGTCCTCAGGGTGACTCGGAGCGCAGTGGTGCCGGACACATGGGAATGCCAGGGCCCCCTCACCAGAGAGATTTGGGCGCTGTGCACCCGACCCAGCTCACGGAACACGGCCAGGAGCAGGAGGGCCGAGCACCAGAGGTGGGCTCTGGCCCGGGCTGTGCCACTGACCCTGGGAGATAGCCGGGGTGCAGCCGCCTCCCCCGGAGCCCCGGCGCGGCCGTGGCCTGGAGGGGACGCGGTGTGACAGGAGGAACTGTGCCAGCATCTCTGAACACAGACAGCCACCACCTGCATCTTCAACTCCCCCGTGCCACCCACAGCCGCCAGGTTGCCCGAGCGACCTCCAAACTGCACGGAGCATCCTCCTCCACAATCCCGGCGCGCCAGGAGCGGGCAGGGACAGGGGCTGCATCCGGGGGCTGTTGGATCCCACGGCTGCGAACAGGGAACCTCGCACAGCGCTCCTGACACACACAGCTCCCGCTCCGGGAGTCATGACAGGCAGCTCTGGATGAGGCGTGGGCTGTTTCTAGCCACCCAGAGGCACAGCATTCAGCCGAAGGACACACACGACACCATTATTGAAGCCATCACAATCATGCACAGCTCCGGGATGGCATGGCCGCGGAGCCTCTGGCGCATCCCTCGGGCCGGTTCCTCCGGGAGCAGGCGGGAAGGAGCCTCACCCCGACGCCCTCACGTGCCGCGGCTCCCCGAGGGGAAGCACGGCGGCCCCGGGGCTGGGCAGGGGTGCGGGGGTTCCCGCCCGCGGTACTCACGTCGTGGAAGATGGGCAGCGGCTGGCGGTGGGGCTTGGGGCCGCGATCTGCTGAGAGCAGGCACACAGCCAGCAGCTCGGCACACGACATCATGGTCCCGCCGGGTGCGGGTGCTGCGGGCACCGAGGGCGCGGTGCCGCGGGATGCGGTGCGGTGCCGGAGGGCGCGGTGCGGTGCCGGAGGGCGCGGTGCGGTGCCGCAGGGCACGGTGCGGTGCTGTAGGGATGGGTTCAGTGCGGTACCGCGGTGCGGTGTCGTAGGGCGCCGTGCGGTGCTGTAGGGATGGGCTCTGTGCTGTAGAGATGCACTCGGTGCCGTGCCGTAGAGATGGGCTTGGTGCGCTGGGAACGGCCTCGGTGCGATAGGGATGGGTTCGGCTCTGTTCGGTTCGCCAGGGATGGGTTCGGCTCTGTTCAGTTCGACAGGGACGGTTCGGTTCGGTTCTGCTCGGCTCGGTTCGGCCGCCGCCGTGCGCAGGTCGCGCCCCGCCGATCCCGACTCAGCCGATCGGCTCCGCCGCCCCTGCCAACTTTGGCTCCGCGGAGGGCCCGCCCCCACCGCAATCCGATTGGTCGCGGACCGTGACTGGCACCAAGAGCCACCAATGGGCTTGGCGGAGGGGAGGGGGCGGGGCGGCGCTGGGTCCCGCTGCGCGGTCGCTGCTGAAGTGGTCCCAGCTGGAGCCAGTATAGTCCAGTGTGCTCCCATCCGTGGGTTGTGTGACCATCCCTAAGTGTTCCAGTGTGACCATAGGTTTCAGTGTGGCCACTGTTGGCTCCACAGTAGCCCTGGTTGCCCCAACTGATCCCAGTGTGGCCACAGGTGGTCTCAGTGTGGTCACACTTGGCCCCACGATAGTGCTGGGTGCCTCAGTTGGCCCTAGGGTGGCTCTAGTCTGGTGATGGACGGTCCCCAGTGTGGTCACTGTTGACCCCACCATAGCCCTGGGTGTCCTAAGTGAGGCCCCAAATGGTCCCAGTTTGACCATGGGTGGTCGCAGCTGACCCTAGCATAGCCCTGGTTGTCCCACTGTGGCTCCAGTTGGCCCCAGTTTGACCACAAATGGTCCCAGTGCAGTCGCTGTTGGCTTTGGGATAGCCCTGGTTGTACCAGTTGGTCCCAGTTTGACCACAGGTGGTTTTGGTGGTCCTGGAGTGGTCCCCTGACAGCCGGCGTGGTTCCAAATGAGTTCCTGGTGGTGCCATCTCCTCCATGCCCACAGTGCCAGGCAGCCTTTGCTCTGTGCTGCTTCCCTCTAGAGCAACCTGCCAGGACCCCAGAACCTCGGGAGATGTGAACCCCCTCCCACCCCAGCAGGCTGGGGAAGATGAGGAGGAGGAGCTGCCCCCAACCCTGCCCAGCCCAGGCACTTGGGTTTTTGTGCCTGCGTTCCAGGATTCCACTTGCAGAGAAAGGGGCATGAACCAGTTTTGCTTGTATTTTGCCAAATCCCAGGCAGGCTTTGCCTCCCTCAGCACCACCTCTGCTTTCACATGGAGCACTCTGGGACACCCTGAGTGCTGAGCTCAGCTCTGTTTAACCCAGGTCTCAGATCCAAGCTCCTTCCCCACCCCAATGCACTGGAGCTGCGGCACATGGAGCTCCCTCATCTCCTGCTCCCTCGGGGATAACGCGCTCCCAGCTGAGCCCACGGCATCACAGCTATTTTTACCATCTCCCAGCTGTTCCAGGTGTGTGAAAGGCAAAAGAGGTGGAAAAAGCACACCTGGGCCCTGGCAGGGGCATCCAAGGGCTCCAGGGTGCACATGCACTCACCGCACTTGGCACGGGGCTGTCCCTTTCCCCAGCGAGGCAGAGACATCCAAGGGCCGGAGCTGTTGAGCGTGGCCATCATCAAATCCAGCTGCAATGGGAGCAGGAACATAACACAGGCAAGGGATGCAGCAGGGGCAGGGGAACCAGGGAGCATGGCTTGGGTGATGGTGGCACTCTGCCATGGATCAAAATCCCCACCTTGGAGGGGCTTCCTGCACTCCCATCTGCTCCAAAAATCCATGCTCAGTGCCCATTGCGATCCCTTGTGTTAAAAAGCCTCTTATTCGTTTTGGTTTTGATTTGCACAAGTTCTTTTACTCAGCGTTTGGAAGCACTAGGCCCAGGCACAGGGTTTTTCTTCTAAGCAGATGTTTATGATATTCTTATCTATGGCATTCCTGCACGGGATGAGCCTCTGAGTTAACAAGGTGGAAAATGGCGAAAATGGCTCAGAGTTCTCACTTCCAAGGCCATTTAAAGTCTAATTTATCCAATTAAGAATTGCCAAGCAGTATGTTTTTACTTATAAACAAATAACTATTAATTTCTGACCCGCGTTGCAGGATTTTTGACCCAAGGACAGAACACTCAGATTTGTGAAGAAGAAAGGAGAACAAACCCAATTCCAAAACCCTCCATCTTGCCACATGCATATACATGACATTACAATATATATTACTATATTCCATAAACCTAAAACCCAGGGTTCCAACACCCTTGGAGTCAGTGTGAGTTTCCATGAGGGAAGGAGCAGCCTGAGAGTAAGGATGGAGTTACTCTCCATCCTCGTGGGGTGGGATGCAGAGGTGGGGCAGGACACCCCTGCCTATAGAGACCCCAAACCCATAGGATACTCTGAGGGGGATTAGGTTAAAGGTCCAAACCCCTTATGGGGGGCACCTAATGCCACTGCCAGCCTGTCCCAGAGCTCATCCCACTGAGTCCCCCAGATTCCAACCCTACAGCACAAGGACAGGAGCCCCTAGGGCTGCCTTGGCTCAGCATCATGGCCAAATCCTGCACAGAGTTTGCTGATGCCCATGGAGCCACCACTGCAGCCCAGTAGCACCTCAGGATGGATGCACATGGTCCCTGAGGGGTCACACTGCCTGGGAATGGGGGCTGGGAGTCCACGGAGCAGGTGGGATGTGTGCAGGGTGCCCATCTCCTGCACCGTGCTGGCTTCACCTGACAAGAAAAAGCATCTTTGGAGCAGATAAATAAAACCAGGCAGCACCTGGGGCCACTTCCCAAAGCTGCCATGTGCTCCTCCAGAGCAGCTATCATCAGCTCCCTCTCCAGCAATCCAAAATATCAGGAGGGAAGCCCTTCAACTGCATCATAAATCATCCTGGGAGGCTGAGTGGTTATTTTTACGGTGCTGTGGCTCACGTGGAGCTGCCAATGCAGCCCCCAGGGATGGGCTGTGCTGCTGCAGTGGGACACAGCCTTGTCCCTGCCGGGGCTGCTTCTGTGGGGATTGGGAGTCCCAAGGGTTCAGCATCCCGGGAGGTTCCCTGTGAGGGGAATGTGATGGTGATGCCATGGGAGAGGTTTGCCTTTGCTCAGGGGAAAGAGGCAAAGCTGTGCTGCTGCCGGGGGTTGGCTGGGTGTGGGAACAGCCCTGTGGAGCTCAGGATGTCGGTGTGAGTCCTCTCCCCTCTCCCTGTGCCTCCTGGCCCCCATGAGAACCATTTCCTGTGCCAGGGTCTCTCCCCTTTGGCAGCACTGCAGATCACCATCGGACAGGAGAGGGAGAGGAGAGGGATGAGGAGGAGTTGGCATATGGCTGGGCTGGGCACCCCACAGTAAATCATAAAACCTCCAGCACCTGCCACCTCAGGTGACAAACACTGACCCTGCAAGGAAGGACAAAGCAGACAGGGACCAGAGTCCATGCCCTCCCACAGGGTCCCCATCCTCCTGCCCTGGCTCTGTGGGGCAGGCGTCCCACGGATCGGAGCAGCGGGAATACTGTCCCGGTGTAACTGTCTGAAACAGCCCCATCTGAAGGGGTGACAGCGTGACAAGCACCAGCTCTTCCTGCTCAGGCTTGGGGGTCACTCAGGACAGCCTGGGTTGGAGATGGCTGGGCCCTGCTGCTGCTCTCTGGAAGGCTGGGAAGGCTGGGAAAGGGAGCAGTATGCAGGGCTGAGCTGTGGGGTCTGGCACCCTACACCCACCCGCTGCTGTAAGAACAGCCCAGGGACAGCACAGCCAGCCAGGGACTGCCTCAGGTGTGAGAGCAGAGGCACAAGGATGCAGGCAGGAGGCCAGACAATGGTGAAGGGCTCTCTGTGTCCCCCAGCACCCGCCAGCAGCCTGTCCTGAGCCTGGGATCCCATTCCCTGCCTGTGCAGGAGCAGGGTGAGCTTACACAACATGGTCAGGGTGAAATATTTATCAGGTTGTTTAAAGGAAAACCAGGCGGGAGGAGGGGAGAAAGTGCACAAACACAGGCAGGAAGGAGCACACCCCTGGCTGCCACTGGGAAAGTGGCCATGGCCCCCCTGAGCCCCATCCATCCTGGCTGCCAGGGGGTCCCTGGCAAGTCCAAGCATCCCTCCCTGGGGGTCCCCAATGTCCCTCAGTCCCGGTGTGCTGCAGAGGGAATCCGGGCACTCAGGGTCAGCTGGCACACAGCATGTCCCCAGCAAGCAAGGCCACAGGGACCTCAAACTTTGGGCTAGAAGCTGGTGCCAGCAGATGCCTTGAGGCAGCAGCAGCAGCTGGGGTGAATGGGGGAAGCTGGAACTCAGTGGATGTAGAGTGGATTCACACTGGGCCCTGCTGCAGCCATAGCCAGGAAAATGCTGCCCCAAAACCAGGGGGAAGGCAGGGAGGGGAGCAGGCAGGAGAGGATCCTTGGTAGGTTGGCTGCTGAAAGGAAAACAATCCCCATCCAGCCCTATCAGCCCATCCTCCTGCGGCACAGCCTCTTTGGAGGAACAGGAAGGGCAGGATTGGCCCCAGATCCCACCCTGTGTGGGACAGCAAGGACCAAAGCACCTCTTGCAGCCCCAGGTATGGACATACCTCGTCATGTACTTCAAGTTCCAAGTGGAAAACAGCCCACAAAATAATCCCAAACCTCTTGGTTCCTCAGCTGAGGTCCCCAACACCCCTCACAGCCCCAGGCACCTGAGCACAGCCGAAAGGCAGAGTCAGTAGAAACCTTTATTAAACACAAAGCTCAGAGGAACACAAGCTTGTTAAATGGCAGTAAAAGTGAAAGTGCGTCTCCAGCTCGGCCCAGGGGAACCCCAGAACCCTCTCCCCTCCCATTTTGTCCCCAGCCCCAGTGGCCTGGGGATGGGGAGCCAGAGCCAAGAGCCTCAACGGCTGCACAGGGAGGGGAAGGAAAGCCTGGAGACAGCGTTGGGTGCTCACCTGCAGAGATGCCCCGTGTCCCCCGAGGGGACGTGCCCATGGTCCCAGGGCCACCAGCCCCATCCAGCCCCGTGCCCGCTCCCGCAGCCACCTGCCACAGCTGTGGCCTTGCCAGCCCCATTTTGGACACAAGCAAAGCCAGGACGTGCTGGTGAGACCCTGGTAGCACCCTCTGTGCCCCACCAGCACCAGCACCAGTACCATCCTCCTGCCCCCTCCTGCCCCCTCCATGTCCTGGGAGAGCTCCCACAAGCCATAAATAATAAATAAATACCCCACGCTCAGCCAGGCTGCGGACATCCCCCCACGCAGGGGGACAGCCCTGGCCCAGCACCCCCCACATCTCCACCACCCCCTCCCAGCACAACAAAAACTCTCAGCACCCCCACTCTGCTGTACAGCCCAAACCCCCCAAACCCCCATGGAAATGAAACGCTGTCCCCAGGGGACAATAATAAATTAATCAAATCATTAATCTATACACAGGACTGCTTAAAGCTCTGGAACGGGCTCCTGGGGGGCAGCGGCTCTGCCCTGGGCAGTTCCCCCTGATCAGGGCCCTGTGGGGAGGGGATCCCCTGAGATGGGAACCCCACCCTGGCATCCTCCTTCTGGGGCTGGAGCTGGGGATGCCACCGGCCCCCGCCGGGCTGGGGGGGCTGGAGGGATAAGAAAATATTGCAAAAAGGGATGGGGGAGGAACAGTGGGCACTGGAGCCAGAGGGGCTGCCCTGCCCTGCCCGCCCTGCCACGGCTGCCCCCTCCCCTGGCAGCTCCCCCGAGCCCCGGGCACAGCTTCAGAAGTCCAAGGGGGTGAAGTCCCCAAAGTTGCAGTCAAAGAGCTCGCTGATGCCCTCGCCTTCCTCCAGCCCAAAGTGATAGTCCTGCGCCTGCGGCGGCGACAGGTTGATGAACTCATCAGCCAAGAAGCCCGCCAAGTCCTCCCTGCTCTGCTCCAGCAGGATGTCCATGGGGGCCAGTGGAGACAGGCTCACCTCCTCCTCCTCCAGGCTCTTGCCGGGCAGCGCGCTCGGCCCTGGCAGCAGCGCTTCTGTGGGGATGGACAGCAGCTGTAAACCCTACAATACTCACCAAATAAACCCCAAAAAAGCTTTTCTGGCTGTGGAGAACCTGCCTTCCCCACCTCCCTGCCTTGCTGGGGTGCCCGAGCACCATCCCAACTCCTTGCTTGTGCCAATAGCAGAGAGCCACGGTGACATCACACCAGCTCCCTAGTGTCCCCAGTTGCCCGGTGTCCCCGGCCCCACCTTGCTCTCCGGGCAGCAGCGGCATGTTCACATCCTGGGCGGGATGCAGGAGCAGGGAGGCTCTGGGCTGTGAATGGCTGGGAGAAGAGTCCTCTGCAGGGGCTTTGAAGGGGCTCTTGACAGGGCTGCAGACCCCCGAGCTGTCCTCGGGGCAGAGGAACACATCGATGGGGCCCTGAGTGCTTCGCACGGAGACCTGGAAAGCCTGGGGACAGGGGACAGGGGTGAGACAAGGTGGCATGAGGATGCCCAGGGAACAACAGGCTGTGCAGCAGGGTCAGAGGGGAGCAGAGCGTGACCCCAGCTCACCTCTGCTGGGTCTGAGACCTGCAGCTGGGTCTCTGGGGGGGCTTTGATAACCATCACCATTTGCTCCGCGGGGTCCACGATGCTGCGGAGGTCCTGGCAGGTCACATAGGCTGCGGTGGGGCGGGTCAAGGAAGGGACACGGGGATGTGGGCAGAGAAACGCCCCGCCTGGGACACCGGGGTTTAACCACAACCTCCACCCAGCCAGCCCCACCCCAGAAGCAAAGGATATTGCTGGTTGGCGGGGTCCTCGGTGAGCAGGCGCAGCTGCACCGTGCACATCTGGATGAGGTCATCCAGCTGCCGCTCGGCCGCCTGCAGCTCCCGCAGCTCCTTCTCCAGCAGCCGGTGCCGGCCGGGCGCTCCCACGGTGGCCTGGTTGCCCCTGGGGAGCACTGTGTCCATCAGGAGCCAACCTCCACAGCTTCCTCTGCCCCACCCAGGCCATGTCACATCCCACCCCATACCCAGGGAACCAGCTGTGCAGGGATTTTGCAGCAGACCGCTCCCCAAGGCCGGATGCAGCCCCCTACTCCTCTGGATGACTCAGGGAGCCCAAGGAGGACTCACGTGATACCAGCACTGCTGAGGAGCCTGGTGCCATTGAGCACAGCCCTCTTCACAGGGGCCACCACTTGGCCTCTAGCAGAAGCTCTGGTGACCCCCCCCCACCAAATTTCTCCACTCAAGTAGGACCCTCCTCCACCCAGAGCCTGGCCCAGACAGCTCCTCCACCCCAGGGAACAGCCAGGTGCAGCCCCATGAGCCAAGGGACATACAGCCACTGGATGTGGTTCTTGGACTTCTTGGTGATGAGCTGTATGCCCTCCAGGACATTGGTGATGTCGTAGATACGTCTCTTCTGCACCTTCAGGACCTCGGCTGCCCAGTTGAGATCCACCACACCATCTGGGGACTGGCTCAGCAGCTCCAGGAAGCGCTTGGTGGTGAGGTTCAGGGAGGTTTCATAGCGGGACTTCTCTCCAGGAGACTTTGCCCCTGCCAGACACCGAGGACAAGTGTCACTTAGCCACAAGGGAAACCCAGAGCTGAAGCTGAGAGGTCACAAAACTCCTCCCACACTTGCAGGTGGCTTGGGACTAGTGACCAGGACTGGCACCCCAGACCCAATCTGTTCTCTCAGGGCAGTGGGGTGAGCTGCCCAAATCCCCTGTAGGAAGGATGCTGTGGCACCTGGCACAGGCTGTGACACCTGTGCTCTGTTGTCACCACTGAGATACCAAGGTGCCAGGCAGGGCTCAGGGATGAGGTTACAGCCGGTCCAGCTGGGACACTGCACTGACACCATGCTGGCAGCAACACACAGGGAGGGAGAAAAGCAGTGTGGTGCCCAACAGCCCTGCCACCAGCACAGGGCACAGCAGTAAGTGCAGAGAGTGGACGGAAACAGGCCAGCCCTGGCGACAGCCCATCCAAACTGGCACAAAGGGACTGGAAGAACCTACCAGGGACAAGCCAGTGGGAGCAGAATGGGTCTGCTGGACCTCTGCTCTGAGCTGGGCCGGCAAAGGGGGGCAGGGAGAGTGGAGCTGGTACCTTTACCAGGGTTCCTGGCCTTGCCCCGGCCCACTGGCAAACTCTCTGCTATGTACTGGTGATCAGTCTCCAAGTTCAGCTTCCTCTTCACCTGCAAGAGATGCGTCAGCAGAGGGACGGCCACCCCCACGGCTCCACTGGTGATGGAGGGTTTCTGTGAGGAACCCCCAGGGACCCCCCCACAGCACTGTGGGGTACAGACACCCCAGATCCTGGCAGGAAAGGCATGACAGCTGTCACACACCCCGGCGGTGATGGGGGGACTGTCCCAGCCAGGGGAGGCCCTGCCACGCTGCGGGGAGTGCCCCAAAGCCGGCGTGGGCCGCGGGTGGGGAGGCAAAGCACGGCCCAGCGCCCGGGACTGCGGCTTCCGGAGCGGCGGCGGGGCAGGGCCGGCCCGGCAGGTGCTGCGTGGCACTGCCCGGCCGTACAGCCTGGCACAGCCGGGTACACCGGGCACGGGCTGGTACGGAGCGGGCACGGCACAGCAGGGAGCAGCACGGCCCGGCCGGTAGAGAGCCCTGTCCGGTACAGAGCACGGCTCGCTGTAGAGCCTGGCTCGGTATGGCCCGGCTCGCTATACAGAACAGCCCGGTGTCTAGCCGGGCCCATTGTACAGCCAGGCTCGGTGTAGCCCGGTCAGGTATACGGCCCGGTCGGTACACAGCAGGTTCGACGAGGCCCAATACTGCACAGCCCAGGACACAGCCCGGCCCCGCCGGTC
>VXAC01006848.1:148131-159893 GCA_013399225.1 Rhipidura dahli | reverse complement strand
CGGCCAATCGGCGGCGCCGCGTCGGGGCGGCGGCCAATGGGAGCGCGGCTCGGGGACGCGGCGGGGGCGCCGCGTGGGTGCGGCAGGCGCTGCTCGAGTCCCCCCCGGGGCTGTCCCCTCCCGTGCTCCTGTTTGTGTCCCCCATGTCCCCCCGGGGCTGTCCCCGCCCGTGTCCCTGTTCGTGTCCCCCCCGGGGCTGTCCCCTCCCGTGTCCCTTTTCGTGTCCTCTCCGGCGGTGGGTGTCCTCCCGTGTCCCCCCTGCGGATTCCCCGCTCCGAACCGGCTCCGGCTCCCGCTCTGCCCACCCGTGGGGATTTTAAGCCGGATCACGGCCCGGGCTCGGCCCCGCCGGGGGATGGGCTTCCGGCTGCGGGAGCGGCTGCTCCCCGCTCCGGCTGGCCCGGGAGGGCAGCGGCACACACCCACGAGCAAAGTTCATATCGCTCCCCTGTCCTGCGGACTCTGCCCACCCGCGGGGTATCACTGCCGGGGAAGAGGGTGGCTTTGGGCTCTGCGGGGTGTCCCAGGCTGCCCCCCGTGTGTTCCCCTTCCCCAGGGGTGACAGCAACCCCAGCCTGACCCAGGCCGTGGCATCCCCCGCAGCAACGCCTTGCACTGGGGGGCATCAATGGGTGCTCAGCCGTGCTGGGGCAGGGGCTCTCCTGTACTGCGGGCCAAGGTGTCTGCAGGATTTTTGTCTAAAACTGTCGGAGCGATGAAGGGATCAATTCAGGGTTGTCCATTTCCCTTTTTCAAAGCAGCCCCGATACCATGGATGAGGCTGTCAGGCGAGTCCGGAGGCTTCAGGTTCTGACGCTGCTCCAGGGGTCCAGCGCGCCCGGAAGGACTGGGATGCTGCAATCTGCTCCATCCGTTTGGCGGATGATTCACGGCACTCTGTGTTTCCAAACACCAAACAGCTGTGGATCTCGGCAGCTCCTTTAGGACGGGTTGATAACCCCTTACAGGGCGGAGGAAAAGCTCTGCTGGGAGCACAACCTGCACTTGACCGTGCCAGACGCTATCTCCGGCCCTGAGACCGTGTGGCTGGGGAGACGCAGGGACAGAGGGACGGCAGACGGAGGCGGGAGTGGCCCCATATGCTGAGAGAGATGCAAGTCCACCCACGAGACACGGGACAGGCGGTTCCCACCACCGCCTGCAGGACACCGATAACCTCCTGCTGCATGAGGAAGCAAAATGAAAAAGGAAAAAAATACATCCTAATAATAATAATAAAATAATTTAAAAGTATTTAAAGATTAGGCCTTTGGCAGGGCCCAGACATGGGGAAGCTCATGAGGAGCATGTGGAGCAGGGTCTGAGCCCGGCACTCAAACCCCTCTGAGCTGAGCCCAGAGTTTCACCCCTCTGTGCCCCCCATGAGCTGTCCCACGTGTCCCCCAGGGTCTGTGGTCAAGCACAGTGGTCCCCGGCCCCTTGTCGCTGCCAGGCAGGGCTGTGAGCCAGCACTGGCTCCTGCCCCAGCCCTGCTGCCAACCCTGACCTGCCTGGGATGCAGGAGATGGGCTGATTTTTCCAGCAGTGCGTGGGATGCAGGATTCACAGGGATGAGTTAACTCCTCTGCTGCGGAGCAGATCCTGACATGCAGTGCTCCTGTGCTGGCCTAACAGGTTTCTGGCTTTAAAGGATTTTATGCAGGATACTTTGGCAGTGGCTGCAATTCCCCTGGGAACAGCCAGCGTGGAGCAGTGCCGTGATTTCCCTACGTCCTTAAATACAGCAGCAACATGGTGCGTGTCCGTGACCAATCAAATCAACTCGCTGTGCCTCATTTCTTCATCAGCAGAGAGCAAACAGAAACTCTGCCTTGCTCAAAGGAAATTAATACAGTTAATTAACACTTGGTCCTTCTAATATTCCAGGGCCCCCTCTCCAGAGACCTTCCACTGCAATATCATCATTACAGCGAAGCATAAGCAACAGTTAGACCAGATGTTTGCACACAGTTAATGCTTCTTCCATCTGGGGAGGGGGGAAAAGGCAACCCCAGCAGCCGGGCAGGAGCGCATGGCTGGCGGTGCTCTCCCCATCCCGGGGGAGCCTCAGCCCGGCGCTTCCTGGGATGAGGCAGGGTTTGGGACACAGCTGCTGCACCAGCTGCTCCCGCTCGGCTCACAAAGGCTGGCTTCACCCCTCCCCTAATTCATGCAGGAGCTCTTTCGGGGGGAGCAGGCTCTGCTCCCTCTCCCGGAGGCTGCGCTGCAACTTCTCCAAGGCTTTCAGCGCTGGCGGCGTGAAAAGGGGCGGCTGTGGAGACAAATGAAAGGCAAACGCTGGTGGGAGAAGGGCGGGCAGGGGCTTTCCTTGCATGTGGATGAGGGGGAGCAGATGAATCCTGTCTGCCGCACAGCTGCAGCCTCCCCCCGGCCCCGGCAGCCCCGCTAAGGAGTGCAGACGTGCTCCCCAGATTAGCTGTCTGGCAGGTGCTGCTCACAGATAAAGTCCTGTCTACACGGCCCCGCTCGGGCCTGGAGAGCATCAGCAAGGCTCTTCAGACACTTTGTACTCCAGCAGGATTTAGCCCGCGGCAGTCGCTGGGATAGACTCAGGGCAAGGGGTGTATGCTGGAGAAAGTCTGCAGGTGGAGCCAGAGGCGGTACCTGCGCTGGAAAATCACCTCCTGGCAGCGGCAGCCAGGGGAAGAGCTGGCAGGAGGCAAAGCTGCACCCCTGTGCTCAGTTAAGTGCAGCGTGTGGGTGTCCCCGGAGCACATTTCCTGCCCCTGGCATCGCAGCTGGTCCTGCCTGCAGCAGCTCCCGCACGGACCGTGCTGAGCTGGCACAGGGAATGTGTGCAGGGCAGGAAGGGGAGCAGCACTTCCCTGGGGTCTCTTGCCAGTGCCCCTGTGCCCAGTTCACTGATTTGTTCACGAGATGGCAGCGTGGCACAGTCTTCCCGTGGTGGGGACAGGCAGCTGGGAACAGCCCAGAGCCGCCCCAGTTCTGCTGGCCTGACCTTGCTGTCCCTCACCTCTGTCACCGGAGCCATCACTGTCGTTCTGTGGAAGCCAAAGCCATTTTCTGGAAGCACAAACTGAGTATCTAAAGCTGCCTTGTGGCAGAAGGGAGCTGCCCTGGTTTAGGTGTTTCCTCTCAGATCCCAGTCCCAAAAGCCAGGCAGTGCCCGTTCCCTTGCATCTCTTACAGAAGATGACACCAGCCCATCTCCCAGGACACCAGGTCAGCTCCTCTTTTGGATGCTGGGCAGAACAGACTCAGCAGTGTGACTTCCTCCCCTCCTATGGTGGCATCTGTTTTTAAAGCTCAGATCCTGCAGAGTCTCTCAGTGGAAGCAATGAGCATGGAGCCCATTCCCCTCCTGCTCTGCTCTTCACTCCCAGCCAGGGCAGTCTTGTCTCATCCTCTGAGCCAGAGCCCCACAAATACTAAAAGCCACTCCATTCCACAAGGCTCTTCAATTTCCTTCACTCAAACCCTATGGAAGAATGGAGAGGCTCAAGTGTTTGTTGGGAGCCTGGGGGTTATCAAGGAGTGATTTGGGAAGAAGCCAAGCTTTAGCTTCTACCTATCCTTAGTGCCTCCAGCCAGCTCACGTTCACTGCCCAGCACTTAGAGCACGGCCACTGGCACTGAGAACCCAAAATGTCAAAACTGAACCTACAGGTCACCCACAGCTTCACCCGGAGCAGAACAAGGGCTCAGACAGAGGATGATGCTTTGTGAGGAGGAAAAAAACACCTGAAGGTAGGGCTGGCATCAGTTTGGAGGTGTAAATTTGGCTTCTCATGGGCCCAGGCTGGACACAAAACTGGAGGTTTGGTCTTATGGACGTTCAGCAAGTGCTTCATCCCCACTACCACAGCAATCACCTCTACAGCACATTCCCTCTGAACTTACAGCTTGGAAGAGGCAGCAAAATCATCCATAGGCACCTTTATTTTCTTTATTTGTGCATGTCATGTTAAAGAAAAAAAAGAAAAAGGGGAAGGGGTGACAGCCATCCCAATTTGTTTCTGCAGGAATTAAATCTGATGGTGGGGTCAAAGCAGCACTGGCTGTTGTTTCCAAGCTGGTAACACCAGAGCCCAAGCCAGGCCAAAAATGCACCTTGTGCATGGTCTTTCTACATTGAGGAGTACCAACATGCAATAACCAAGCATTGCTTCATGTATGTTAGCTTAGAAATGATGACAGTAAAAAAAAAGACAAAAAATTAGGATTTTTATTTTTAGACAAAGCACAGTATTGTAATATTCAAAGAGTGATTATACAGAAATAATGACCACAAGAAAGCAATTCATAGTGGACAGAGCTACATCAACAACCCACTGCCCCCTCTTTTTTACTGTTTTAAACCCCAAACCCGAGATATTTCTACAAGCATTCTGAGCAGTGTCACACAAGTTACCTGAGTTTATGTTCTTTACTTTATTCTATGCTGAAAATCAGGGCCTGGATTACACAGCAATTAAGAACACAAAACATATATCAAAAGCAGAGGTAATAATACCTGTATTATAGAGTTTTTAGTTTGTTTTTCTCCCTCCTCACCACCAGAGACACAAAAATTCTTCTAAGTAAAGAAAAAAAGTTACCTCCTCCACCAATCTAGTAGGAACACACAGGTTGAAAACTCAAGATTAACACCCCAAAAATATTAACAGTGGCAGACAGACATTATGCCTTATTTTCCCTCCTCCCTTATCTGCTGGGTTTCAAAAGCAGCATCAGAAAACACATTCTGCTCAGGCTGGCACAAGCCAGGAAGACAAACACAACCTGACAAGTAGGGAGCAGCACATGGCTTGGGGTATTATCCAAAGGTCACCTTTGTGCTGATGCAGGGAAAATGAGCTAGAGTCCCAGCAGTTGCTCCTGGGTGAGGGATCTGCACAGGGTTCTGGTCATTCCAGCAGCACCAGCCAGCCATGGCAGCTCCCAGCTGGCTGCAGAGTTCAGTGGGCACAGGGGGGCCCATGGATGCCTGCTCTGGGTCTCTTTCAGCAGCCAGTGATCATCCCTGCCCTTCTACCCACACCCAGCTCAGTTCAAAGCAGAGCTTGACCTACTCTACCAGGGCAAGAAAGTCTCACAGCACTGATATCAAAGCTTCTCTGCACCATCTCCACCCTGGCACAGGGTGCCCAGAGAAGCTGTGGCTGCTCCATCCCTGGCAGTGTCCAAGGCCAGGCTGGACAGGGCTTGGAGCACCCTGGGATAGTGGAAGGTGTCCCTGCCCATAGCAGGAGTAGGATGGTTTTTAAGGTCCCATCCAACCCCAACCATCCCATGACTGTGTGATAAATGCCCTGAACAGGGACATTTGTCTGGTTATGGCACAGACAGAGAGGTGGTGGCCAGGACAAATCCCACTGTCCCGTTACAGATACAGGTTCACACCTTCCAGCAGCCCCAGCCTCCTCGAGCCCTTCTCTGCAGCACTAAATGGACAAACATAGGTTTTTCTTTCAGAAATATCCTCTCCTTCACTGCCAACATCAAACACAGCACAGAAAACCTCCTCTAACCCAAATGTCAGGCAGCTGTCTGATTTTCACCTTTGTTAAATAATGCAATTGTCCCGGAAAGGGATCTCCAGCCATCCCCAGAGCCAGCCCCAGCACACAAGCTGTCCTCCAAAGGGAAGGGAAGCACAGTGGGTATGCCAGGGCAGCAGGCAGCGGCAGTAAATAACCCTGAGCCTGCTTTGTTCCTTCATAAAATCAATGATTAATAGCCCAGGATAGTCAGTCTGCTTGAAAAGCTCAGGATTGCTGAAAACTTTTGATCAGTTTGATTCATTAACCTTTAAAACTGCCTCTAAGAGAGGCTTAAAATCTGAGGGAGAAGCACCACTTTAAACACCTCAATTTTATCCAGTGATTCTCGCTTTTGACAAACTGAGCTGAGACACTCTGCTCCTCTTTCGAGACACTCAGCATCAGTTAGGTGTCAAGGAAGAAATAACAAGGGAAAATGAAGTTGCTGTAGACAAACAACCCCATGTTCATCTTAAAATTCAAAACCAGTTGGGGCTGGGGGGGAAGAAAATGGCCCTTCTGTGTGATTCTTAAGCACTTGGCTTGTTTGCAGGTGGCTTCCAACTGTCTCTTCATTTCTTTTGCTTTTAATGCTAATAAAAAAGGAGCCCAAACAGGGCACTCATTTCCCTGCACAATGCCCTGGGGGAGGGCAGGGAGTGTCACTTACGTATCCCAAAAGTCTGACTCAGACAAATTACTTCTAGTTCACTTCCCTACTACACGTCTGCATTGTTCCAACACCTTGGCAGCAGAAGGGGCTCATCCCCAGCTATCTGGTCCCAGGAACAGCCACAGGGGGCTGTCATTAAGGAACTGTCCCAATTACTTCCCTGGGGAAAGCAGTGACTTGCAGCTTGAACGTCCTGCCCCGGCACAGCGGGACAGCCAACGGCCAGCAAACCCCAGAGGCTGCGCTGCTCCCGGGAGGAGCTGCAGCTCCCAGGGATGGCAGCTGCCTCCTGCAGCTCAGCCACAGATGGCTGCAGGCTCGGGCACAGTTTCCTTACAAAGTGAGAGATTCCCAGGAGAAAAAGGGCGTTTTGAACCAAGGACAAGTCGCGGTCACTGCCGCCAGGCTGATTCCAGACGCTGGATTTTGGCTGGGATTTATTTTCTAGGGAGGGCAGAGAGCAGCGTGAAAAGGTCAGGAAAGGCCACTTGTCTTTCTCATGCACACAGAAGTGCTTCACCAGCAGCCACGGCAGTCCAATTCCCAGCAAAGGAAAATTGGTGCACCTCTAAGGGGGAATCACAAGCCTTTCTCAGAGAAAGAAATACCAGCTACAAATTAACCAGATGGAAACCTCCTCACAGACACCCAGCTCATAGAACCAGCCCACAGCATCTTTTGCTGCAATAATTACACATGGTCAAGGATTTGGGAGTTTAGTAGTTTTAGGGAGCAATTAATTCCCAAGCCACAGCTGTCAGCTTGTGGAAGGATTTTCTGAAATCCCATCAAAGCTTGTAGGAATTCAGCAATATTAGCAGAATAGCAGTGCTCTTATTTGGACCAATATTGAGGCTTCTGACAGAAAAATTGTGATGCTTCAAATACCCAGCAGTGGTGGAAATAAAGATGTTTATAAAGGAATCAGACCTCACCTGTAGCTTCAGCAGCTTTCTGTATTGAATCTTTATGCTTATCTATACAGAGAAAAATATTTAACTGTAAGAAACAAACCAAATTCCTAATTTTTCAGCTTTCCTGGGGTCTGATTAAATGCTGATGTATGTTCCAATTCAATTATTCAGTCCAGACTGTAATAAGCAGTTAATTAGAAGTGAGCAATGAAATTAGAAGCTAAAGGGACTGTAGAGAGTCATTAAGACAAAGAAGTATCTTGGTTTTTGGGCACTATGTACATCATGGATTTGCTTGGACAAAATAAAGTGGAAAATTGAAGAGCAAAGAAGCACTCTGAATATGTGCAACAGCAATAAAGGAGTTTAGGAGGACAAGGAAAAATGACTTGAGAAGAAATTGAGAATTCTTTTCTACTCGGAAGCTCCCTGAAGTTAAATGTACTGTTCCAGCTGTAGCACTGAATAGGAGAAATTGCCAGAGCCTGGGGGGTAAAGACAGTTCAAAAGATGATGAAAAGAGCATCAGCAGGATTATGCAATGACATGGGCAGGTCAGGAGAAAGCAGGTGGATACAGGGAAAGTGAATATACAGTCCCAGCAGAGCCAAAAGGGAACAGGGAACTTAATGATTCTCTTGGAAATATCACCACATCAAAGCAGTGTGCCAGGAATTATTGAGTGAACTGTGTAGTCACATGCCCTGCATTATTGAGTTTGAATTTATTAATTGATTAATTAAAGCAGTATTTATGCTTTCTCAGCTATCTAGTCAATCTTCTGCTACAGCCCAGTGTGTGCTGCCCCATCCTGGGGCTCAGCCCAGGTTTTTGAGAGGAATATAATTAATAAATTAATTCATGGTCTCGGCCTGGCTCAGCAACAAGCCTGCACAAACTACAGGTACAAAATCAGATTCAAATCTGGTTACAGCCAACACGTGCCACTGGTGTGAAGGGACCTCAGAGAAACCCTTTCCATGTTCCACCAAAATAAAAGTGCTTGTTAAATGTTGCTCCCTTGGACACACCAAGACCCCAGCATGAAATTCAAGGCCTGGTTGTGGAGGAGCCCAGGCTGTGTAACTGTTTTTGGTATTTAGTTCAAGCAGCTTTTAAGAGCTTTACAAACAAGTTTAAAATAATTACAGGGTATTCAGTATTGCACTTTGCAGAAGCACAGATTCAGTCCAAGTGCACGAAAGAATCCAAGCAAAAATAATCTTTCCAAGCCTGATTTACCAGGCTTGTGCAAGACAATCTTAACAGTTTGATTCTCATGTATTTTATTGTCTCCCTGAGGGAAAACTCCAGAGGAACTCTCTCAAGGAGCACAAAACCATCCTTGTAATAGTTTAAACAGGATTTCCAGCCATCCACAGCAACCAAGAAATCCCTGCTTTTAGAGCTCAGCAGGTTCCCCACTCCCTTTGCTCCTCGATCACACCACGGTGAGCACAGCAGCACAGAAAAAACCACTTGTGAACATTCAGATGAGCTCTAGAAGATGTTTTCATACCCTCCACTTAATGTCAGGCTGTCATTTTATAAATATATTTAGTTTTTTAAAAAAAAAACCCCACCACCACACTTGTAGGGAAAATAAGGCCTCTTAGAAAAGGGTGTGTTGTGCTTGCTCTGAAAGGAGCCAAAAGACTGAGCAGAACATTCTGGCCTGGAGACAAGAGCCAACTCTGCTTGATAGATGTTAATTTAAAAAAAAAATCACAGGTCAAGAGCAACAGAATAACCTTTTTCCTCAGCTGCTGGGAGGTCCCATCCCATTCCGAGGTGTTTGACAAGGAAGCACCTACTTGCTGTCTGTCCTTTTGTTGTATATGAGGAAGTCAGACAGGTCATGCCACACCTCACTGTCCTCGTACAGGTAGGTCATGGAGGACTGCAGGGAGGGCTGCAGGGTCTCCTTGTGGTATTCAAAGAGCCACAGCACTGTCCCCCACACCAGGGCAGCCACGAGAGGGAAGGGATCCTGCCTGGGCTGTGGGACGTAGCCCTTCTCCACGGCCAGCCGGGACAGACCGAACAGGATGCGGGACAGCAGGTACATGATGATCTGCAGGAGGAGACACCCAGAGAGCAGGGGGTAAGCACTGAGCACAGCCAGCCCCAGGGACTCAGGCCTGACAATCCAGCCAAGAGGGGTGGGAACAGTTCACCCACTTCAAAGCAAACAGGTCGTAATTTCCCCTATCAGCAGGCTGCAAAACCTGTGTTTGGGGTGTTTGTGTGTTCCCCACGTCCTCAGAGTCGTGCTGCTCTGATTTAGCAATCACCAGGCTGCACTTCATGCAACACATCTGTGCAGTTGCACAACTTTTGTCTTTGGCCAGCTCCTGCCACCTCAGATGGTGCTGATGGAACAGTTCCAGAGCAGTCCTGCCAAGCAGGTGTGAACTCAGGAGCCTGGACACAGCCTAACCCCACGCTGAAGGCCTGGCTTAAATCAAGCACTTTGGATTAATCTGCATCTCCCACTGAGTGCTTTACTCATCGGTTTGTGACTGTGTGTTAACAATCAGCTTCAAATCAAACATCCCCTGAGCAGCTCTCCCCAGTTTCACCAGTTTAGTTCAGTGCAGCTCTAACTGGTCAAGTTCTACATTCACAACACTCCAGGTAAAGGGTTTAACCCTGCAATGGCCAGACCAGGAGCACACAGGCAGTGAGCACAGCTCAGGTGACAGGTGGGATAACCCCACATCTTTGGATCACCTGACTGCCTTCCTAGGAGCTCAGTGCAGCTCTGGAGGCCAACCTGGACTGCCAGCACTGCTCCTGGAGACACACAGCCACCTCTGGCATTTGAGTGCAGAGCAGCCAAAACAGCAGCTTGTGCAAAAAATACGATAAAAGGGCAATGCTGTGTGGTCAGAACCACCAGAAACAGGTGCCACCAACCACTTCCTGGCACAACTGTTGTTTATCCTGGCCAAAGAAACTTCCAGCAAGTGCCTTTACCTGGCTGTTGATGGGATTGTTGTCACCAAACACCAGCCAGCCCCCAATGCAGGCTGCAAGGAAAGAATGAAACGGGATTTTTTTCCCCTGCAGCCGGGACTGCGCTGCCAGGAGCCCCTTGTAGGTGAACACAAAATAGGCCAAGTTCCGGGAATGAGCGTACGTAGCCTGGGCAATGGATTTCAGTTTCTCCCTTAGACTGAAGGAAAGAAACACACAATTAGGAGAGGAAAAAGGCTGGACCCCTGCACTCCCTCAGCCTGGTCACTGCACTCCTGACCTGCACTGATGGCTTAGGCAACCCAGGAATGTCCTGGGAAGGAGGAGAAATCCCCTCAGCTCTGGCTCACTCATCAGAGCACAGCCCTACCCAGAGTGTGCACTGCGCCTCTGTCTAATTTTATCACTACTCAAGCAGTCCTTTTAAATTTTATTTAATTTTTTTTTTTACTAAATGGAAACCTCTGGCACTCAGGGAAAGGCACAACGTGCACAGCCATAGCCTGGGTTCTCATATTTCAACACAGAACAAAACATCTGCTAATTCCCCCTGTGTCCTCTGGTTCTCATCAGAGAATATTCATTCCTTGAGTGATTAACCCCCCCAATTAGATTTATTTCTATATGCTTCACTGTCAGAACAAGGCTCAACCATGCCTCACACATCCTTCTGCTTTTTAAAGCTCTAAAAACATGAAAAACAGAAATGTGGAATGTTAAAAACATTTTAAGCAGCAACACAGAAATGCAGAATTAGGGTTCATACCTTCCACTCTTGAACAGGAAAGTCATCACCAGAGCGTGCGGGGCACGGATTTTGGCTCCGTAACTATAAAGGTGGGCAGATATTTAATTGAGATTGGTTCATAATCTTTCTATTATGTTTCTATTCGAATAACAGCCGAAAAAGGCCACTTAGCCAAAAATCTACTACTTTTAAGCCAGCCCAGCAGCAGCAGCTCAGCAAACCGCGAGGAGCCCAGCCAGAGGGAGAAGAGCACACGCACTTCAGCGAGCCAGCCGAAGGGGACCCCAAACCCAGTTCAAACCACCCCAGCTACAGGTGAGGGAGGCGGAATCGCCTCCCCCGCACCCCGCCACAGCAAGCCCCGGCCTCCTCACCGACCGGGGGCACCGAGAGCCCGTCCCCCTGGGCCCGACACTCACACGGCGCCGTTACGGAAGCCCTTGATGACGGCGAGCGCGGCATGGTAGCGGCGCTTCTGCAGGAGCGCGTTGGCGGCGCGGAGCAGAGCACGGAACGACTCCGCACCGCCCGCCATGGCCCCGCCGGCCATGGCACCTCGCCGCACGCTGCTTCCGGGGGCGGTGCCCCGCACGCCGCGCCCATAGGCTCTCACTCCTGTCAATCACGGATCTCGGCCAATAAGCGGTACCATCTCGCCCTCTCATTGGGGTGGAGCGTTTGCCCTGCAGCCAATGGGAGCTGAGAGAAGTGTCCCGCCCACCCGCTTCGTGAGGGCGGCGGGAACCGCTGGGAGCCCGGCCCGGCACAGCCCGGTCATGGGCTGGGGGTCGTGGCCGCCGTGGCCGCGCCGTAAGCCCGAACAGGGCAGGGACGGCCATCGGGCAGTCCCTGCCCGGTCTCCGCGGGCTGTCGCAGTGACGCTCCGCCGCGCCCCGAGTTGAACACGAACCCCACCCCCCTCC
>VXAC01006848.1:125029-148060 GCA_013399225.1 Rhipidura dahli | reverse complement strand
GACGGGCCGCGGCGGGGCCGCCCTGTGAGGCTTGGCCCGGCGGGGCGTGGGGCGCTCCCGGTAGCCCCGGGCTGTCTCCCGCGCTGCTTCTCCGCTGCCCGTACCGCGGACGCAGATGCAGTCCCCGCCGGCAGCCCCCGCCGCAGCCCGGGGCTCGCCGCGCCGTCCTCGGCTCTCTGCGGCACCCCTGTCACCTCCGGTCCCCCGGCCCTCTGCAACCTCCCGCCTGTGCGCCGCGGCATCCCCGCACCGCCCATCGCAGTGCTCTGTGCACCTGGTAGCCCTCATTAACCGCGGGCCCTGTGCTCGGTGCATCGCATCCCTTCCCTGCCCCAGTGCCCGATGCCCCAAAGCATCCCATTCCCTCCCTGCCCCTGTGCCTGGTGCTCTAGGGCACCTCATCCCTACCCTATGCGTGGTGCTCCTAGACACTCCATACCCATCCTGTTCCTGGTGCTCCAGGACACCTCATCTCTTCCCTGCCCCTGTGTCCCGCAGGTTGGGGTATTCCCATCACCCCCGTCCCTGTGCTTAGGAAACAGCACCGCCAGTCCCCAGGGCATTCTCGTCACTCCGGTTCCTCCCATGTCCCTGCATGCTGGGGTCCCTCATCCTCTCCACACCCCGGGGATCACACTGCCTGTCCCACTGCTGTGCCACACTCCGTGCCAGCCCCAGGGATAGTGCCTGGGTGGGTGCTGGTCCCTGCATGTGTATTTTGAGGGGTGACTGTGCTCTTTGGCACAGTGTGTTGTGTGGGTGAATTGGTTGTGCTCAAATACATCTCAGTTTAGTGTTAGGACACTGTTACAGCCAGGTGCCATCCGAGGAGGATGTGCCAAGCTGTGGCAGTCTGACACTGGGCTAGGGGTCAGCCTCTTTGGAGAGAAACTATTTCACAGGCATTGATTTCCTAAATTGGGTTACAGATGCATTTTCCTTTATTTGGGGGGACACCACTGCCTGGAAGGCCTGGCATTGGGATTGTCACCTGTGCTTTTGAATATCACCTGTGACCACAGCAGCAGAGAGAGCAGCAGAGAATAAGTATTTTTCTCTATTTTGTCAGGTTGGTGCATTTGCCAGCACCCTATGTAGAATCAGGTCCCTGTTTCCTCTCTGCAATCAGTCCCTCATTGTGTGACTTTCCTTGCAGCATTCAGGACAAGCAAAGCTTTTTAGGTAATTAAAAAGGCATGGGGTTTTTTTAAGTCCACAGCAATTGGCAGCTTTTAGTGTCTGAGCTTGTTTGTTTTGTCTTGTTGATTGGATTACAAGTCGATGGTGACTTGGCATTCTTAGAGCAGCCTGGTCTCAGGCTGCTGCAGGGCACAGGTGCATCTTCACCTGTCACTAAAGTACCTGGTGCTCCTGTCAGAGAAAAAGACTTTATCACAAGGGCAAATTATCACCTGGGTGACATGGACAGTCTTGTTTCAGGTCCAGATGAGAGAAATTTGAAAGGGAAAAAAAAAAAAAGAAAGCACAGATCAGTAGTCCTGTGCTTTTATCTTGGCTTCCTTAAATCATCTTGGTTTTGTCAGGTGCTGGGTACCTCAGTTCCTGCTGCTGCTAGGAGAGAGGGAGCTGGGATTTTTATGTTCCGTGACTGTGAAGAGCATCCTGCAGACTGATGCTGGCTTCAGGCAGGGCAAGATCGATCCAGAGCTTTCTCCTGGAGTCTGTGGACGTATGTGAGTGGCATCCATGTAACCAAGTAACTGCCAGCTTGTCTCCATGGGTTGCTAACCATGACCTCAGGGGTTTCCCTCTGGGGAAGTCTGGTGTTGTGCAGTTACTCAGTGAAGTGCAGGGACTCTAAATTGCCAGATAAATTGTGTTGTCCTGGGTGATTTTTCTCCATCAAGAGGCGGAATACAACACTGACGATGTTGCTGCATCATTGTGTTCAGGTCTTGGCCTCTCCTTAGGCTTCTTCCTCCTAGTGGGATCAAGGCAGTTGTTTGGCTTTTTTCCTTGGAAGATCTGACTGTGCCAGAAGAACACCCCGTTGTCCAGTGTCAGGCACATCAAGAGTGGCACTGTTTGTGCAATCTTAATTATCCCCATGCTATACTTCACCTGAGCTTTTGATCCCTCTTTTCCTTTTAGCTTCTTTTTACTGGAGAAGGGCTGCTCCATGTCACACTCTGCTTTGGCTGTGCTATCAGAAGCCTGTGGTGCTACCTTTGCAGTTGGCCAGAGGTTATTTCTGCAGGAGGAGGGGTGTTTTAGAGCAGGGCTTTGGCTGGAGTAGGGCGATCCTGCCAGCAGGGCTGAGCTGCAGGGCTGGCTCCAGCTCTCCCTGCAAGCCAAGGCTTGCAGAACTGGACCTGCAGCTTTGCTGTGCTTCTGTGATCTGTGTGAAAGGCTTCTCATAGGCATGGTGGGAATTTGATGGGAGTGTGTGATGTAGTAGTGGGATCTGCTGCCTTCCAAGCTGCTGCTTGTGCCCCTGGAGGATGGTGCTCTGCTCTCTCGCAGGGACACGAGCAGGGTTTACAACCTCTTCTCAGTGAAAGGATGAAAAAGGTGTTCACAGAGTCTTAATGTGACGTACTTCCCACTGGAAATGCAGGAGAAATGAGTATTTAGGGTATCTTCAAAAGGCTCTAGATTATATGGGTACTCCCCATCAAAAAGGTAACATTCCAGTTGTTAAGGAAAAATTTTATGAGAGCAGCTTGGGCTAGTGGATGCTCCTGCTGTGCTGTGATCTGCTGCTGGTGCTTCACTGTCCTTCCTGCTGCTGTTTGCTGAGCAACCTCTCCTCACCTCAGCACAGTCCTCACCTCACTGCTTTGAAGTGATCAGACAGATTGATTTTCCTTTCCTGTGGCACATAATTCTGAGTTCAGAGCTTTGCAGTTTCATTTTGCAAAAATCTGGAAATGAAAAACCACCTATGAACCCCCCACCTTTCTTCTCTCCCTTAGTCCACAAGGTGTAACATACAGCCTTGCCATGCCTTTGCTTCCTTTGTGGATTCTGTGTCATAAAAGAGTGGTAGAAAGGAGTGGTACATAAAAATGACCCCTTTTTGGTCTTTTTCTTCCAAAATCAGATTGTCCTTTGTGTCTTTACATTCAATTTCTAAAAAGAAAGAGTGTGTCATGCTTAATCCACAGTCACGTGCTGCTGGCCAGGTTGTCTCCTTAGATGTGCAGTCCCAGTCTCCTGTATTTATGTGGAATATTTTAAAACATTTTAGCTGTAGTGAAAAATGTTTGTGCCAAAGCAAGTAAGCTGATTCTAACAACAGATCTGACTGGGTGTATGTGCCCTGTGTCTGATCAGATCTGGGAATGCTGACCTTGAAAACAGGGAGGCATTTGTGACACTGCTGCTGGGAGAGCTGCTGCACACAAGGATTTTGTCTGCCCCAAGCTCAGTGTCTGTGCTGTATCCCCAGGCAGATCCACCCAGGCTTCTGCCCTGTGACATCCCCACATTCCCTGTGACATTCTCAGCTCTTTTCATACACAGTGTTATAAGCATCCTTCTCCTCTGCAGCAAGCGCCTGAAACCTCTTGGTTTTCCTTGCCCTTCTTCCCTTCCCCTTTTTGCACCAAAGGAGTTATGAAGACAGGTGGGGGCGTTGCTGCTGTGTGGTAGTTGATGCTGTGGAGTAGAGAGTGACAAGGTGAGAGTGGCTCTGGGAGGAGAGAGCAGCAGCTGGAGAGTGGCTCAGAAGTGAGCTCCCGGTGCCCAAACATTCCCTGTGTGGCTGTGTTCAGTTTACCATCCCTGCTTGTGTCTCCTTTCAGGAATGGATAATCAGACAGTGCTGGCTGTGCAGTCCTTACTGGATGGGCAAGGAGGTGTGACGGATCCTTCTGCTCCAAATGTCAACTCCTCCACCGCCATCCAGCCCATGGGTGAGTCCTGGTGGCACTGGGAGGGAGGAGAGGGGCAGGAGGGCTGCACATCTCCCCTACAGCTGAGTGTGTACGGTGCTGCTACAAGTGGTGTGAGCCCTCAGCAAGACCAGACAGAGTAGGAGGAAGGGACAAGTGCCCAAGTGAGCAGTGATGTTTTTGGAGGTGGTCATGACAACAGACTTGACCACGAGCTTCCAATAAAGGCACAAAGGGAGGGAGAAGCCACTGTCCCCACCTCTAGTGTTTGTTACTGTTCATATTTTTTATTTAATATTCACTTCTCCTCTGGAGAGAAGTGCTCCAGTCCTGGAGCATCTCTGTATGAGTGAATATGGGAGCAGGTCATTTGTGTGCATGCGGACCCTCACTGTGCTGGACTAGAACTTGCTGGGTGGATGTGGAGTTATTCCCCAAGGAGTTACAGTCTGTGTCCCCAAAAATGGCCAACCTCAGGTTGATTCAGACAGGAGGAACAGCCTTGTGAGTCTGCCTGGATGGAGTGCAAATGGTGTGTGATTTGCTAACACTGCAGATTTCAGCTGGGACATGTAACTGGGTTGTCTTCTTTCTGCTTCTAATGTCAAGCAGAGGTGCCAAAACCCAGCAGTGTTGTGGAGAGGTGGCTTTAGGACACAAGCTGACAGGGACTCTGTGCCCTTACCCAAGGTACTTCTTGTGCTTTGTGCAACCTGAATAATAAAATTTGCCTCAGCCAGCATAATGCTGATGCTTTGGAAGGAGCTGCTTTGACTAAAAGCACAGAGTGCTACAGGAGAAAGGTTGGTTGTTCCTGTCTTTGGGATGAGAAGACAGACAGTGGGATTAGTGTGTCCCAGGGAAACAGTGGGATTTGTGTATGGGAGCAGGGCTAAGATGGGCTCAGTCACATCAGTTGTCTTTAGGGAGAGCTTGGGCTTGGGGAGGAGGGACAGCTTGGCCCTTGCAGCTGATCTCTCCTGATGATGATGTCTTGGAGGTGCTGAGATCCAAAGGTGCCTGTTACCCTGCAGTGTGGTTGTTGGGTGCAGCACTGGGGAATGCAGGAGAAGGCCTGAAGCTCTGCTCTTCTTCACTGCAGATGATGAAGATGTGTTCCTGTGCGGGAAGTGTAAGAAGCAGTTCAACTCCCTGCCTGCCTTCATGACCCACAAGAGAGAGCAGTGCCAGGGCAGTGCCCCGTCCCTCTCCTCGGTGTCTCTGGCCACCAACAGCGTGTACACCCCGTCCATCACCTCAGTGCAGCAGGCTCCCAGTGCTGGCCGGCAGGTACCGTGCTGCAGGCACAGGCTCTGCTGCTCTGCTGCTGGGATTTGGGGTTGGGGGGCACTGGGGAGAGGCTTTTAGAACCAGTGGTGCCTCATGACTGAACTCTTCTCTAGGAGGCTCAGCTCTTGTCCCTTTGTTGGCTTTTCACCTCGTGGTTAAAGTGGGGTCTCTGCAGTGAGGTGTCCTCCAGCAGGAGTGTCTGACAGCCTTTTTTCAGGATAGGACGGAAGGGGTTTCATGTCTGTGCTGCAGGCAGACCTTGGCTCCACTGAAGAGCCCCAGTGTCACAGGCTGGCCACAAGCCTGGGTGCACTTTCATAGTGCTCAGGGGGCCATGGCTCTTGCTGTTCCTTGGGCCGTGGTCTGGCTCGTGGGCAGAAGAGGAGCAGCTTCATCCCTGCATCCCTTCTCTCTCATTCCTATAAGCTCATGTAGTGTGGTGTGATGAACGTTGGGGGAATATCCCCTCTGGAGTAACTCTCATCATTCTCTAGAGAATTCTCCAGTCTGAGTCCCTGGTGCATGACATGTAATGTGCCTGGAGTTGTGGTTTCCAAAGTACTTTCAAACCAACTTTTTTTCCCAGTTAATGTAGTCCCAGTGGATGGTGCTTCTTCCCAGGTTGAAAACACAGGTTGTTTCCAGCCAAAAATTTCAACATCTTTCCTCCTCTGAGTCCAGTCTGAAGAGATGAGCCTGGCTTTCACTGTCTGCAGCCAGAGCATTCTCCTTGAGTTTTCCACCTTCCCTTGCTGGGGCAAGCACCCAGGAAAGGCCTGAACTTGTCCGTGACCAGTTTGTCCTGCAGATCTTGTTTAATAACCCCTGATTTGAATTGCAGCCAATGGCCACTTTCTGAGCCACTGTGATTTTTTTTTTTCCTCCTTTCTGAAGAACATTTGTGGAGCTAGAAACTCCCAGACTCAGCAGGAAGCTGCAGATAATTGCTGTGGCTCACTGCTGACCAGAGGCTGTGAAAGCAGAGACCCTGAGGTTCCGTAAAAAGCAGTGTCATTGTTTTTTGGGTATTGTTTTGTCCTGTTGCTGGTTAACAGTGTATCTTTCTTTTCTTTCAGCAAATCTCTACATATATCACAGTTCCCCCATCACCTTTGATTCAGACCCTGGTGCAGGGGAACATCTTGGTCAGTGACGAGGTGCTGATGTCAGCCATGTCTGCTTTCACCTCCTTGGACCAGCCCATGCCAGCTGTGCAGCCCCCAGTGCAAGTAAGGGGCATGTGTGGATCCAGGGGAGTCATGGCTCACCCAATTCCAACCCCATGGCCAGGGAGTGACACCTTCCCCTAGACCAGGTTGCTCCAAGCCCTTTCCAGCCTGGCCTCGAACACTTCCAGGGATACTGCCCACACTGCTGAGGATGCCTCCCAGAACATGGGTGGCTTTCAGGGCTGCAGGTGCCCACAGCTGGGTCATGTTGGGCTTCTCATCCACCAACACTCCCAAGTCTTTCCCCTCAGAGCTGCCCTCAACCCATTCACTGTCCAACCTGTATTTGTGCTTGGGATTGCCCTGACCCAGGTGCAGCACTTTGCACTTGGTCTTGTTGAACTCCCTGAGGTTCACACAGACACACCTCAAGCCTGTCCAGATCCCTCTGGATGCCCCCTTCCTTCCCTCCAGTGTGTTGACTGCACCCCACAGCTTGGTGTTGCTCTCAAACTTGCTTGTTGCTGGATTCTCAGACCTTTGTCATGTGGCCTCTCCAGCTTTTTTTCAAGCCCCTATATAATGATTGGCTTCCAGGGCCCTTGTCAGCTTACTCCATGGATTCCTCTCCTCCTGGGAGGGTTGTTTGGGCTCTCCTAGGCTGGTTGGGCTGTACACACTCTCCATGCACTGAAAATATTCCTTGTAACCAGAAGGATTAAAAGCTTTAAAAACAAAGCAATAAAAGCAGTGGGGCTTGAGGGCTTGGGTTTTGGAGGAGGCAGTGTGTACCTGCAGGTCATGCCAAGCCTCCAGCACGGCTGCCAGCTGGATGTGCTGTGTTGTGCCAAGACATCACCACTGTTCCTGCAGGCAAATTGGGATGAGGGAGCAGCCCCTCCAGCTCCTGGCTGCTGCATTTCCAACGTGTTGTGTGTCTCTCTGGTTGCAGAGCAGCATGAGTATGCACGCTGGGGCTGGCTACCTGTCCCAGCCCCCCCCGCCGCCCCCACCACCGCCACCGCCCCCTCCTCAGCCTCCGCCTCCCCCCCCCAGCCTGGGGGCTCCCGGGCAGCCCGGCACCGGCAGCGGGGTGGTGGAAGTGTACAGTGCCCCTGCTCCCATGGCAGCATCCAGCACCGTGGAGATCCAGACCCTGGGCATGCAGCCCTATCCGCCCATGGAGGTAAGGCCAGGGCTGCTCCTAGGGATGTGTCCTCAGGGAATCACAGAATGACTTGGGTTGGAGGGGACCTTAAAGCTCATCCAGTTTCAAAGCCCTACCTCAGGGAGGGACACCTCCCACTGGACCAGATTGCTCCAAGCCCCAGCCAATCTGGCCTTGAGGAATGTGAATTATAGTGTGGGAATATGGGTTAGGTTATTTGACAACAATTAGTTTCTGTGGGAGAAGATAGCAAACAGAAGGAGATCAGTAATATGATGGAGATTCTGAGAACAGGAGAAACAGCTAAGTGGGACAGAGGACTGGCACAGGCTTAGGAGACCTGAACATTGTTTCTGGCCGAGGGATACCTGCATATGTTGGGAGTGAAAGGGAGTAGAGAACACCTTCTGTAAAAGCACAGAGCACCACACTGCACACTTCAGTCTTATGTGAAGAGAAAAATTCAGTCTAAATCTCAATGTGCTTGACAGGGTGGCTTTTGCTAAAGAATGGCAAGGTGGGTTTACTGGAAGTTCCAGTGGTCAGAAATGGATGGGGATGTTGGATAAGTCATGGTCTGTGTTAATTTATCAGAGTGGGCAGCAGAAACGCCCTCAAACTATCACCCCAGACTGATCACTTTGTCTCTAAGTGTCCTTCCCTAATTTTGATGCTGACAAAAACAGCCGTGCTTTGGCACCTGGAGTTTCCTTGTGCCTTCCTTCCCTTCTGCAGTCCTGCCAGGACAGGCAGCAGGACCTGCCACAGGGTGAGCAGTGATCCTTCTGGTAACCTGCTCCAGAAGGATAAGAAACTCTTCCAGGCATGACACATAGATGAGGGACAAGACAGCTCCCTCAGAGTGTTTCTTTGCTGTCCTGTTCCTGCTGCAGTAACTTCTGGATGCTTTTTGATGTTCAGCAGGAGAGTTTTGGTTAGAGGCACATTGTTGGATTGGTGAACCAGAAAGTTGATTCAGTTTAGCAGAAGGCAGAAAACTCAACCTGTCTACAGCCTAGTGTGGGTGGAGATGGAGCTTAGGGCATGGTATAACTTAACTCTCTGTAGCAAACCTGTTCCACTGATGAACTGCCCTCTCACAGGTACCGAGCCAATGTGTGGAAAGCCCCGTGTACCCCTCTCCCCCTGTGTACAGCCCTGGCAAGCAGGGATTCAAGGCCAAGAGCACCAGTGCTCCCACACCCCTGAGCAGCTCAGGAGGAGGGTCTGTGGTTGGCTTTGACTCCCCTGCTGCTGCAAAAACTCGCCGCTGCAAGAATGAGAGTGGGCTGCAGGAAGGTGAGTCCCTTACAGCACTGCCCTGCTGGTCACTGTCCTTGTCCCAGCTGGGTGGCTGAGGCATGGGCTCACCCAGAGGGGTGACATTGGCTGTGTAACTTTGGAGGGGAACCCAATGCCCTGCATGAAACTGATGGGTGACCTGGTGAGTTCACAGCAGAACCGGAGCTGAGGCTCTTCCTCTCACTCAGGCTGTATCTTTTCCCAATGCCCAAAGTGCCTTTAAGGTTGATGCTTTGTAGCTGGAAAGGTCCTTGGAAGGCAGTGGTTGTTGCCTGAGGGGGATGCCCTGCCCCACCAGACTACACTGCTCAGGATTTGTAGAATTGGCTCAGGCTGTGTTAAATGAATGTTTGTGCCCATAACCAGTCCCCACTCTGGCCAGGCAGATATCTTTCCATAAGCTCTTTATTCTTGGTCCTGAACAGTCATGTCTTGGGGTGAGGGCCCTGTGACACAGTGGGGACAGGGCTGTGCCACATGATCTCATTCTTGTGTGTGCTCTTCCCTTCAGGCAAGCCCAAGTCCCCCAAGCTGAAATGCACATACTGTGACAAGGCCTTTACCAAGAACTTTGACCTGCAGCAGCACATCAGGAGGTAACAGTGCCCTACCCTGCACACAGCAGAGTGGCTGGGCTGGAGGGGGGTACAGCTCTGCTGTAGAAGTCTGTGCAGCCCAGTTTATTATATCCCAGAATCTGTGCTGCAATGGGAGGGATTCTTCATCCCTTTCACCCCAGATTACCTTTTCGCCAGTGACTGGAGTGAAGACTGTATCATGGATGTAATCATGCTGATTATGTGCTGGGACGGGAGGCTCATTTTCCTTGCTGATGATACCTTGACAGCCAAACCTCTTGTCACCTGATCACTGGAGTAGCAGCATTCCCACTGCTTGCCTCTGCCTTTCCCTTCCCTCTCCCTTCCTAGCAAGCTGCAGCCTTCCTGTTTGCTGCTGTTAGCAAAGTGTAAGGCAAGCTCAGTGTCTGCACAGAGAGCTCTAATCAGAGAGCTTTCCCTGGCAGGAGGAAGCTGAAATCTGTAGAGTTTTTTCCCCCAATGGAGTCAGCTAGACTCAGAACAGATGGGAAGGAACAAGTGGTGGTTTTTTCACCCCTTCCCAGCCTGGACTCTTCACTTTCTCTTGAAGCAGAAGGGCAGAGTAGAAAGACCTTTTAACTATGGACAGAGGAGAGCAAATTCAGGCAAATCAGGGGTTTGCAAGCTAGCAGAGATGTGTGCTGGAGAGAGAAGGGTGACAGGGGAGAAACGCTTGTACCCTTGAGAAAGTGATGAGGTCCCCAAGCTCTGTGCAGAGACCCTGACAGTGAATGCCCTGATATTGCTGCAGAGCTGTTTTCCCCTCCTGCTTCTTCATTTGATTCCCTGTGATTCCCAGACCACAGGTGTTTTGTCTGTGCACCAGCCTTGTTTCCCCAGGCCTCTCACAATCCACCTCCTCTGGTGACTCAGGTCTCAAAGCCCCTGTTTGGCAGGCCCAGGTGTGATCTGCCAAACTGAGTGCCCAGCACTGTCCTTTGGCAGCCACCCCCTCCTCTGGCCCTGCCTGGGGGCTGCCTCCTCTCTCCACCAGCTGCTGACCTGCTGCCTCCTCCTTCAGTCACACAGGTGAGAAGCCCTTCCAGTGCATCGTGTGTGGCCGAGCCTTTGCCCAGAAGTCCAATGTGAAGAAGCACATGCAGACCCATAAAGTGTGGCCTCCAGGGCTCGGCTGCACCATCTCCCGCAACTCCATCACTGTGCAGGTCATGGCCTTGAACCCCAGCCAGCCTGAGGATGAGGAGAACACAGGTTTGATGCCTGGGGATGGTGTGTGAGGAGGCTGCAGGTCTCTGCACCTCCACGCAGGGAGGGAGGGGAGCTGTGTGTGCTGTTTGCATTCCTTGGTGGTGTTTAGCAGCTCATGCTGAGTGGCATTTGCTCAGCTCCAGCTGGAAGCTGCACCCTTTCATACCCCCATGGTGGTTCAGGTGCTGCTGGAGAAAGTGGCTCCAAAGTCTGTGCCAGTATGTGCATAAACAGGGCGAGGTGTCTTCCCCTTCTCACTCCCTGGCAGTGCAGCTTTGGCAGTGCATGAGCCACACGTGACAGCTCTGGCTTAGGGGACAGACAGCTGCTGTTTTAGGATAGCCCAGTGCTCTTGCTTTGCACTGTGCAGGTCATGCCCAGGCTGGATCTGGCCACAGTGGCCACCTGTAAATACGTGAGGCAGAGAAGAGCTCCTTGCTGGTGTCTGGATCCTCTTTCTGTTGGTGGCCCCAGTCCTGGCAGGGGAGGGAATGCAGTGACAGTGCCATATCTAGGACAAGGGACAACTGGAGCTGCTCTTTGTAGGCATCATGGCCAATGAGGTACTGGCTGAGCTTACCTCCTGTCTCCTGCCAGTGGTGAGAGTAAATCTGGCTCTAGTTCACTGGTGGAGGCCTTTTCTCTGCTCCACAGAGCACAGGAAAAAGAGAATGGGCTAGGGAGGGGAAGATGGAGTAGTCAGAGCCCTTAATAATCTGTCAGCAAATTTAAAATGACCCTGTTAGTGAGATTCATCTGATCTAAAGAGTCCGTCTTTGAAAGGAAGAGCCTGGCCTGGTGTGTCCTTGGCAGCATGGTGCTTGCAAAGCAGCTTTCAGAGCTGTCTCATGGCAGGCTGTGACTTTCCCTCTCTCCAGGTCTGCCCCAGCCCTCCAGGAACACGGTGCCCCCGCCCCAGGACCTGAGCCCCTTGGAGGAGAGCGAGGAGGGCAAGCTGGAAGCCAAGCAGGTTGTCCTGATCGACAGCTCTTACCAGTGCCAGTTCTGCCCCAGCAAGTTCAACACCTACTTCCAGCTCAAATCACACATGACACAGCACAAGAATGAGCAGGTAGGGACAGAGGGTGCCTGTGTGGGAAGCAAGCTTGGGATTGGCTTCATGTAATGCACCAGTTACCAGGGTCTGTCCTGAGCCTTTTGGTCTGTAGAGCTGCCAGTTCTTCACATGCAGCTCAGCTCTCAGGGTTGTAGCTGTGTGGTCTGAGTGGCTTTGTAAAACTCCTCTGTCTCTACCCTGCTGAGTGAGAATTCAGCCAGGCAGGTTTGGGTGTCTGGAGAGGATGCAAAGAAGTGAAGTGTGTCCAGTTCTGGGCTCTTCATTTCCAGAAAGACATGGAGGTGCTGGAGCAT
The DNA here is from genome assembly GCA_013399225.1 of Rhipidura dahli. Taxonomy (NCBI): domain Eukaryota; kingdom Metazoa; phylum Chordata; class Aves; order Passeriformes; family Rhipiduridae; genus Rhipidura; species Rhipidura dahli. The sequence continues at coordinate 136,095 of VXAC01006848.1, read as the reverse complement.
GTCCACAGAAGGGCAATGGAGCTGGGGAAGGGTCTGAAGAGTCAGGCAGAGGAGGAGTGGCTGAGGGAGCTGGGGGGGGCTCAGCCGGGATAAAAGGAGGCTCAGAGGGAACTTCAGATTCTCCACAACTCCCTGAAAGGAGGGGGCAGCCAGGGGGGAGTCAGGCTCTGCTCCCACAAGGGACAGGTCAAGAGGAAACAGCCTCAAGCTGTGCCAGGGGAGGTTCAGGTTGGAAATCAGGAGGAATTCCTTCACTGAGAGTGTTGTCAGGCATTGGGCTGGGCTGTCCAGGGAAGTGGTGCAGTCATCCTCCCTGGAAGTGTTCAGTAAATGACTGCACATGGCACCTGGCGCTGTGTTTTAGTTGACAAGGTGGTGTTTGGTCAACGATTAGACTTGATGATCTTGGAGGTCTTTTCCAACCTTTATGGTTCTATGAAATCCAAAGTTTCCGGCGTAGGTGGCAGCTCTCAGGTCATGGGACAATCACTTCTGGGGTGTTGTGGTCCCATCCACTCAAGTGGTTACAGTCTGTGTTTCTTTCCAGAAAGGAAGGCAATTCTGCCTGTTGGCAGAGGATTTTCCCTGGTTGTTTCCATAGTGAGCCTCTCCAGTTGCTCTCCCTTCTCCCAGGTGTACAAATGTGTGGTGAAGACCTGTGCCCAGACCTTCCAGAAGCTGGAGTCCTTCCTTGAGCACATCAAGAGCCACCAGGAGGAGCTGAGTTACCGCTGCCACCTCTGCAGCAAGGACTTCCCCTCGCTGTACGAGCTGGGCGTGCACCAGTACTCGCACAGCCTGCTGCCCCAGCACAGCCCCAAGAAGGACATGGCCGTGTACAAGTACAGTACAATCGCTGCTCACAAGGCTTGTAGGAGTGAGTGGGTGCAGAGCCTGCTTGGTGGGACCTTAGAGGGGACAGGGTGCCCTGTGTCCAGTGGCTGTGGTGCTTTTGGACACCCAGGTGGTACATGGTGGGGCCCCTCTACCAGACTGCCAGGGCCAAGCACTTTGAATGCAGGGAGTCTCTTTGAATGACAGTGAAAAGCTGGGATTGGGTATGTGGGAAGATCCTATCACTGCAATTCCTCTTATCACCAGTCAAGAGTGAGATGGGCACGGCTGAACCTGTCCTGGGCTGGGTCTGAGACCCAGGGAAGCCCTCCCCAGCCTGTTTTCTGTGACTCTTCACCCACAGCAAAGGGATTGTGGGTTGTAGAAGCTGTGCCCAGAAAAAAAATTCCTATCCCTCTGCTGCAAAAGGGTCTGTTCCTTGTAAAGGTTTTCTGCTAGTGTGGAGGGAAAGTGTAAGGAGTTCCCCAAGGAGCTCCACAGAGCTTTTGAAATGTCCATAGAGATATTCAGGAAGAGAAGGAAGCCCAGGAGATACTGAAGTCACTTAGGAGCTTCATGGAATAAATACCTGCGAATTCTTGCCTAGACCATGGGTTTTAGTTTCTAGTTATCCTTGCACTACAGAGCTTTGTTCTACAGCTTGGTAGTGGGGATCCCTGAGATCAGAGCCCTGCTTGTGCTTGGGAGCTTTTAGTCTGACCTAAGCAGAAGGGGTTTCACAGCAGGAGCAGGGTGAGTGCCTTTATGCTCACTGCAGATGGTGCCTGTCCCCAGTGCCCACTGTCAGTCAGCTTTGGCAGAGCCCTCTGGCAGAAGTACTGCCAGGATGTGTGACTCCTGCCACGCTGAGTCCCCACTCTCAGCTCCTTCACTGGGAGCTGATGTCTTCAGGCAGTGAAGATGGAAGGAGGTGTTTGAATTAAGGTGAAGTCCTTACCTAGGGCTTGTCTGCATAAGGAAGCAATGTGGAATATGTGCTCATGTCTGGGTGCTCCTATAGCAGCCTCTCTGGGAAGTGCACTAGTATTTAAAAGCTTCTCCACCCAGTTTTCCAATATTTCCCTCTCTAAAAAATGCTAACTGTGAGCTGGCATGTGGGTTGCTGAGGTTTTAGAGCACCTGAGTGGTTATTTTCTGTATCAACCCTGTCAAAGATCACCCTGGAAGGTAGCTGGGCTGGGTAGGTCTGCTTGTGGTGTGGGGTTTGCTGCAGGAGCCTTGCTCACAGGCTGTCTTTTTTTCCACATCCAGGTGTGTGAAGTGTGTCAATAAATACTCCACCCCAGAAGCCCTGGAGCACCATCTGCAGACAGCAACGCACAACTTCCCCTGCCCTCACTGCCAGAAGGTGAGTGCTGACCACAGCCTGAGCCGGACCTGGACACCTGGCAAGGGCTCTGAAGGGGACAGGAACCCTTGGCTCTATGAATAGGAGCCTTGGGTAACAGGTTATGAGGAAGCAGAAAGTGAAGTTAACTCTGCGGGGAAGGTAGGAACTCCTGGGGTTCCTTGCCCAGCCCATGCTACTTCTGGCTTTGGTGGGAGACTGAGCATCCTTCTGGGGAGCTGGTCCTCAACTCTGTGGTGTTACATACTTGACAGCAAGGTTTCAGCTTATGTGTTTCTTAAGAAAGTTTTGACTTTTTTTTTGTGTTTGGAGTTTTTGTTGGTTTGTTTTTAAAGCTCTATCTGTATTTTTTTTATACAATCCTGGAGGTTTTTGCAGTGCATCCTTCCTGGGAAAGCAGTGACTGAGCTTCTTGCTCAGGGTCCCCAGAGAAGCTTTGGCTGCCCCATCCCCAGAAGTGCTTGGAGCAGCCTGGGCTAGTGGAAAGTGTCCCTGCCCACAGCAGGGATGTTGGGACCGGATGATCTTTAAGGTTCCTTCCAACCCAAACCACTCCATAATTCTTATGTTTTCTATCCAGGCTACAGCTCCCGTGCCAGCTCCGTGATGTCCGGTGCGTGGGGCCGGCTCTGAGCCGTGTTGTTGTGTGTTGCAGGTGTTCCCCTGTGAGCGGTACCTGCGCCGCCACATCCCCACTCACGGTGGGGGCAGCAAGTTCAAGTGCCAGATCTGCAAGAAGTTCTTCCGACGGGAGCACTACCTCAAGCTGCACGCCCACATCCACTCGGGTACAGCTCCCCTCTGTGCCACAGCCCTGGCTACCCTGTGCCCTGGTAGTGGCAATGACAGACTTGGCTCTGAGTCATTTATAGTAACTGGGTTTCAGATCAATGGGTTTGGTTCAGCCTTGTGCCCAGTTAGAAACGGGGGACAGAGGTGGCTTCCCCACTGACTGTGGTGGCAGAACTAAGGAGTTTGGCCCTGGAGAGCAGGAGCAGTGTGCAGCATGGGTTGTACCCATCCATTTAATATTTTATGGAGAAGTGGCTGAGGGAGCTGGGGTTGTTTAGCCTGGATAAAGGGAGACTCAGAGGTGACCTTACCACTCTCTACAACTCCCTGACACAAAGCTGCAGCCAGGTGGGGGTCAGGCTCTTCTCCCAGGCAACCAGCGACAGGACAAGAGGACACAGCCTTAAGCTGCACCAGGGGAAGTTCAGGCTAGACATTAGGAAGAGGTTCTTCACAGAAGGGGTGATTGGGCATTGGAATGGGCTGCTCAGGGAGGTGGTGGAGTCACCATCCCTGGAGGCATTTGAGTAAAGACTGGATGTCTTTTCATGGTACTCAGTGCCATGGTCTGGTGACAAGGTGGTGTTAGGTCATTAGGTCAAGCTCTCAAAGGTCTTTTCCAACCTCGTTAATTTGGTGTGATTCTGTGTGATCTATCCATCGGGCAGGGAAGTTTGGGCAAGTTCACCGTGTGGCACAGCTGGCCCGGTGCCCTGTCCATGTCGAGGGCAGCCTGTGTGGCCAGACTGTGCCTGAGCCCTGGTCTCTCTCCTCCCCAGGTGAGAAGCCATTCAAGTGCTCGGTGTGTGACGCGGCGTTCAATCGCAAGGACAAGCTCAAGCGCCACATGCTCATCCACGAGCCCTTCAAGAAATACAAATGTCCCTTCTCGTATGTAGCATGTCTGCACATAACAGTGTGTCTGAATGGGCTTGGGATGGGGCTTGGGATGGAAGGAATATCTCCTGCAGGTGTCCCAGGGGACACCGTGGCACCTACCAAACCACTGCTGCTTGGGGAGGCTGGAATGCTGTGTGCTGTTGAACTGGGAACCCAAGAGTCCCAATTCTTTGTTATTGACTTCCTGGAAGGCCACGTAATTTCACTGGTTCATCAGCCCTGTAAAATAATTCCTGCCTTCATGGGAGGCTTGGGAGAGGACTAGAAATAGAAGGAGCATGATTTGAGCACAGAGGTTGCCTGGATGATGGGCTCTCACTCATTGCCATGTCTTCAAAAGCACTTGGCAACATGTACAAGCCAGAGGAACCAAGTTTAGGAAGGTGCACCCCAAATCCATGGCACAGCCATGAACCTTCTGAGATAGCCAAGACTGACTGGCTTCTCCCTGTTCCAACCACCTTGTACCTTCTTCCAAGATATTTCTGTCTTCAGCTGGGATCGTGAACTTGCTGCTTTTGGGAACATTTGTAGTGAGACACAGACCATGTTCAGTACAGGAGAAGCCACATGTCCCTGTGGCAGCCTGTTTATTCCTTGCCTCTCCCCAGAAAGGCTGAAATAGTGGAACTCCTGTTGAGGCTGCACCAAGAGAAACATCTGGGTGCTGCTAAGGTCATGGGTCTCTTTAGGATCTGGGATCTGTTCATACATTGCTCCTCAGCTGATTCCCACATCTCACCAGCATTTGTTGTTGTTTCAGAAGCCACACAGGCTGCAATAAAGAGTTCAACAGGCCTGACAAGCTGAAGGCTCACATTCTGTCCCATTCAGGTGAGTGGTTGGGAATGCAGTGACTGGGATTCCCTGTGGTGCTGCAGGAGCATGTGACAGAAGGACTAAGTCTGAGAAATAAGAATCATTTACTAGCTTTAGAGTTTTTCTCTCTGTTTTGCTGCAGGCCTGTTTAAGTGAGTGTCTGTTTAGGATTAAGTCTAAGCTTTGGGCTGTTTTCTAAGACAATATAATCTGTAGTCAAGCCTGCTGGTGAGACTCAGAAGCTGAGCTGGATTATTTGGTGTGTTTGTTATCAAGTGAATATCCAGAGTGCTCTGTCCACTCCTCCCCAGTCCCGTCCCACACGCAAAAGGAGATCTCAAAGGATTTGATTCCCTTCTCTCTGTGTTCCAAAAACAGTGCTCCCAATCCCAGTAATAATTGATTTCCATGTCCTAGGGAACAATCAGACTTTTATCTCTTGGCGTAAAACTGGAAGTCTTTCCTTGAGCCCAAAGCCCAGCAGAGTGGGATCAGATGGGATGGGCTGACAGTGCAGTTATGGGTTGTTTCAAACTGTATAATCCCATATTTTGGAGGGGAAAAAAGTGAAAATTTCTTTATTTACTAAATACTCTTGGAAAAAAATACTTCGAGATTGTTTTGCATTTTCATCACAATTACTGGACATGTTTTTCTGGTGATATTTTAATGCTCTTACTTGAGGCAAGAATATCTGTTTGCAGTCTGCAGCTTCCTCCTGAGGGGCAGTGGAGGGACAGGCACTGATCTCTGCTCTCTGTGACTAGGGACAGCACCCAGGGAATGGCTGGAGCTGTGCCAGGGAGGGTCAGGCTGGAGATCAGGGAAAGGTTCTTCCCCCAGAGGGTGCTGGGCACTGCCCAGGCTCCCCAGGGAATGGGCACAGCCCCGAGGCTGCCAGAGCTCCAGGAGCGTTTGGACAGCGCTGCCAGGGATGCCCAGGGTGGGGTTGTTGGGGGGTCTGTGCAGGGCTGGAGCTGGGCTGGGTGATCCTGGGGGTCCCTTCCAGCTAAGGACATTGTATGACTCTACAAAGGGCTAAACAATGGTTAAACAGAGACATTCAAGTTGTAGCCACCCACCCTTTACTGTGTGAGGCACAACTCTCTTCCCTTTTGTCAGGGAGCATCTCCTTGGAGGAGGTGAAGCTGTCCTGCTCTCCCTGCTGGGATGGCTGGCTGTCTAACTAAACTCTCTGTGCAGGGATGAAGATCCACAAGTGCCAGTACTGTAACAAGTCCTTCAGCCGCCGCGCCCACATGGTGGAGCACCAGCGCTCGCACACCGGCAACTACAAATACCGCTGCCCCACGTGCAGCAAGGGCTTCACGCGCCACAAGTACATGAGGGACCACAAGTGCCGCCTGGGCTCGCCCAAGGACAAGGAGCTGCAGCTCAGGAAGGCCCAGAAGAAGCGAGTGGCGCGGGGCCGCAAGGCCGGGCTGGCCCTGCCCGGCGCGCTGGGGCTGCCGGAGCTCAAGGACGGCGCTGCAGGGGAGAGCCCCCCCGAGGGGGGCCCCAACAAAGAGTCCTTCCAGGAGTCGGACGCCGTCCTGTCCATTGTGGTTGGCGGGTCAGGAGCTGCTGACTCGGAGCTGGTCCCTGGGCAGCCCAACAGCATGGCCTCCAACCTGGCCCTGGCAGAGCTGCAGACGGCATCGGACGGGCCATGCACCATGCTGGCTGTCCCTGTGTACATCCAGACCTCAGAGTGACAATGCCTGGAGCCACTGTGTGGCTGGGGGCTGCTGCTGGCGCTGTCTGACTTGGTGCTTAAATCCATCCCCGTGGAAAAGACCAAAGCTCTTCTGGGGAGGTAGATGGATATGGGAGAGAATGGCTTCCATCTCCACTGTTCTTCCCATCCCTGGGCAGAGGACTGCTTGGAAAAGCCACTGATGCCTCCAAGGCATTGAAGAGAGTGGCTCCATTATTTCTTGTCCCTCTGCACCACGGGTCAGCTTAGGGCAAGAAAGACAAAGATCCCTGAATCAGGGTAAGAAGAAGGACCATGCAAACTTGCAACAAACAGAGCTGCTGAAATCAGGTGGCTTTGCAAATCACAGCCTGTCCCATCTGTGGTTTTTCTGGCCTAAAAGCTGTATTGCCCAGTATTTGGGTGGCCCTTCTGAGAGCAAACATCCTTCCTAGTGGAAGCAAGTTCATCCTGATATCCTTTGGGAACACTGTTCAGAAATACCCTGATAGACTTATGTCTGGTATCTTCTCTCTGTCTCTCAGTAGAAAGATCACCGTGTCTGTACTACACGTTATAAACACCCTGGACCTCACGTGTGGAGTCAGTGTGTGGGAATGTGTGTGTGTGTTGGCTCTTCTCTCTGGGTGCAGTTCTCTCCACAGGGTTTGTTCATGGTTTTTCCCCAGATTCAGGGAGCTCTGAGTGCCTTAGACATCAATAAGTCAATCCCTGTGAACAGTTAAATGTGACTCCTGTGTGCAGTGAGGGCACTGGGGGCGGGGTGATGTGGCCTGTCCAGGGTTGCACAGGAAACCTGTGAAGCATCCAGGAGCCAATGTTCCAGTGTCAGCTCTGGGCCGGGTGCTGCAGAGAAGCTCTGGTAGCTGCTTCCCAGCCTCTGCATCCCCTTAGCTCAGTCCTTGTCAGTAGTTTCAGTGAGGAGTTGGTGGGGTTGAGCAGCAAGGAAGGCTGGTGTGACTGGGACATTTGTTGTCCTCTTGGCTTCTCTGATTTCCCAAGAAGAAATCCCAAAGCCAACATGGGAGCACCAAACCCAGGAACTGAAATGGTGCAGTGTTGGTGAGAGAGGTGCTTGGGCAGGTCTGGAGCCTGGATAGGTCAGGGAGCAGGCAGGGAGCTCCAGTGCCCTGCCAGGCTCCTTCCTTCCTGTGCTGCCCTCAGCCTCTGGTTTTCCACTGCCACAGGATGCACCGGCTTTTGGGGAAGGATCTGCACCCAGACCTGCACATCCCTGCTGCCTCCAGGCTCTCCTAGGATGTGTGTCCCCATGCTCTGCTCTCCCATGCCTTCTACCTGCTCCAAGTGTAAGGCAAGCCAAGCTGAGCTTTCCCTGGTGAGTTTGTGTGATGAGCTGCTAAAGATGTCTGTGGATGCAAAGTGCTGCATTCCCAGCCTGTTTATCCAGAGATGCTGCAGGGTTCAGTCATTCCTGGGTATGGAAACCCTGCCTGTGTCTGGGACTCTCTGGCTGTTCTGGCCACTGCAGCAGTCAGCCCAGCATTACTGGTCCGACTGGTCTGATCCAGCCCATTGTTTGAGCTCACGGTGTTCTTGTCTCCTTCCTTAAGATCTTAAAATCTTAACTATAGTAGCTTGCAGAGGGCTGTACCCTGTGCTGCCAGACCTGGGATACAGTCCCACAATTCCAGTCAGGATGGGTCCTGCCACCAGTTCACTTTGCTCACTTATTTGCTAACTTACTTTTGGTCATTTCAGGTTTTTTGTGATGTTTCTGCACCTCCAGCTGTTAGTGGGTGGGAGGAAGTGGAGCTCAGGGCTTTCAGGGGAGGCTGAGAGAAGGGGTTGTTGAGGGTTTACACAAGGTTAAGGAGAGGTCTTACCCCTGCCTCATAGAAGGGGGTAGAGAAGCTGGAGCCAGGCTCCAGAGGTGCACAGGGATGGGAAGAGAGGGGACAGGGACATGTTGGAATGTGGCAACTTCCAGTACTTAAAGGGGCTTATGAGAAGGACAGAGAAGGACTTTTCACAAGGGCCTGGAGTGGCAGGACAAGGGGAATGGCCTCAAGCTGATAGAAAATGTAAATGTGATATTAGGAAGAAATTATACCCTGGGAGAGTAGGCAGGCCCTGGCACAGGGTGCCCAGAGAAGCTGTGGCTGCCCCTGGCAGTGCCCAAGGCCAGGTTGGATGGGGCTTGGAGCAGCCTGGGATAGTGGGAGGTGTCCTTGCCCATGGCAGGGGGATGAAATGAGATGATTTTTGTTGTCCCTTCCTACCCAAACCACTCTCTGATTTCATGATTCTGACTCAGTAAAAGGAAGGAGGCTGCAGAGGGGTCCTGAGGCCTCAGTACCAACTTGGACAGAGCATCCTGCCCTGAGCAGATGTGCTTGGGATGACTGGGCCGGGGACATCCAGGTGGTCCTTCCTCCTTGGGTGTGCCTGTGCTTCTGTGAAAGCTCTTGTCTGCTTTGAAGGGCAGAGTTTATTTACCCACAGTGTTTGTTTTACTCTGCTCTCCCAGGAGGGGAACAGAACCAGGAAATAGTTGGCTAAATATACTTCTCCTATTTCCCTCCCCTCTGTAGCACACAGTATGTCATTATGTGGTCTCTGCAGTTGGGTCTATTTTGGGGTGATGATGTGTGGGTGCAGCTCTTTCAGCTCAGAAGCACTGTCTGGAGACCTGGCCTGCCCTTCCCAAATCTTGCTTTCCCCCAGCTCAGCAGGGTGCTGGAACCCAGCTATGGAACCATGGCTCCATGGGTGTAATTCAGGGAGTGGGAGCAGAGCCACACAGCTGCCTTGTGTGTGACTGTTGAGGGATACAAGGCCGGGGACTGTCCCGAACGTAACTGGGACATGAGGGCTCCGAGATGCCACCCTGGATGCTTGAGAAGTGTTTGCCTGTGGGGTGGTGCTGAACCCAAACAAGTTTTATCTTGAGCAAAATGACTGTTCTTAGAGCAAACCTTAGAGTGATTGTCCTCCCTGCCCCACTCTTGTCCAGCCACTTCAGCTCCTGCAAACTCAGATGTCTTCAAACTCTTCCGTTTCCTGCAGGGAAGATTTCTACCCAAATTCCCTCCGTTTCTGTTACCCTGGCAGAGTCCTGCCCACTGGCTGGGGTGGATCAAAGATGCTTAGGGCACTGATTTTCTCCCAGGACTGGTTCCATCCTGTGTCCTGGGCACAGCTGTTTTCTTTCCACAGCCACCTCTGGAAGCATCTTGGCATTTTCTGCAAGCTCCCAGGACAACCCCAGAACCAGAGCCATGCCCTGGGGAGAACTGGATCAGAGCAAAGCTCTGTGGTGTTTGGTGACAGCAGACACTTACGTGGGAGGAAGAAAAGGGCAGGTGAAAGCTCTCCCTCCCCCTGTTCTGTCAGCTGGGAGCTTTCCTGCCCTGTGGGTGTTTCCATCAGCCTCGGTGGGGTTTTCCTGTGTATTTGCCTTTCCCACCTATCCTCATGTCAGGGAGATGGAACAAGGCAGGAGCCATTACCGGGCTCTGCTGCTGAACTCCCACCTGCTATGTGGGATGTTCTTTGTGTTTCCCAGAGCAGTGCTTTCCCCTCTTACTCAGGGCACAAAAATGCTCTTACCCAACAAGCATTTGGTTTGGGTCATTTTTCCTCTTTTCCATGTGGTGTGATACCAGCTCTTCTCCAAAGCAGTGATTAATTTTCTTGAGTGATTTCTAGTGACAAACATTATTATTGTCCAACTCTGTTGTTCATTAATGTTGTCACTGTGACTAGAGGTGGGGGTTTATCACTTTTACAGGTGGTCAATGCCAAGCACTAAGAAACAGAAGTCAAAAGAATCCAAGAAAGGCTGGCACCAGGCTGTGGTAGACTCAATTTCCTCATGGGATTTTGTATGTGGGTACTGTGAAATTACGGATTACAGCAGGGATTTATGTCCGTGCTGCCCCCACAGCTCAGGGCATGTGACTCAGAAGTGCAGGAAGTGAGTTCACAGCGACTCACCACCAATTAAACAACCAAGGGTTTAAAAACTTGCTTTTGTACAGTTGGCAAGTTAGAAAGGGAAGGTTAAAAGAATAAATTCTCCAACACGTTATCTTGAAGGGTACATAAAGGGGGGTCACCCCCCAGCAGTGGGGGTGGGTGCTGGAGGAGGAGGGGCCTGGCTGGGATTCACACCCAGTCCACTCCAAGCTTCACTCCCAGCCCTGGTCCTGGGCAGGCTCCCGTGGTCACTTCTTGGCCACTTCAAGTGTGTCCAGGGAAGGGAACAGAGCTGGGGAAGGAGCACAGGAGCGGCTGAGGGAGCTGGGAAAGGGGCTCAGCCTGGAGCAAAGGAGGCTCAGGGGGGACCTTGTGGCTCTGCACAGCTCCCTGACAGGAGGGGGCAGCCGGGGGGGGTCGGGCTCTGCTGCCAGGGAACAGGGACAGGAGGAGAGGGAACGGCCTCAGGCTGGGCCAGGGGAGGCTCAGGTTGGACAGCAGCAGGAATTTCTCTATGGAAAGGGAGCTCAGGCCTTGGCACGGGCTGCCCAGGGCCCCCATCCCTGGAGGTCGCCGAGCAAGGACGACTCCGTGCTCTGGGCTGAGTGACACGGTGGGGATCAGTCACAGGGTAACCTCAATGACCCTGGCGGTCCTTTCCAACCATAAAGACTCTGTGACCCTTCACCCCCGGGC